>SJYA01001598.1:884539-916460 GCA_006410615.1 Neotragus moschatus
AAAGAAATGCAAACTTTAAATGATGCAATAGACCAGTTAGACATAATTGATATCTATAGGACATTTCACCCCAAAACAATGAATTTCACCTATTTCTCAAGTGCTCATGGAAACTTCTCCAGGATAGATCACACCCTGGACCATAAATCTAACCTTGATAAATTCTAATTAAACTTATGAGCTTTTATTTTTTAAATTTTTTCTCAGCCACACTTTTTATTGCTGTTATAAATCTCTACCTTTGCATTCCACTTTTGCAGTTTCTGTGGAGTTTTACTTTTTTGTTGTTGTTTTTTCTTTCTTCTCCCTTTTTAAATTTTCTTTTCTCTTTTTTAATTTTAATTTTTTAAACCTGTTATTATATTTTTCTATGTTTATTCCTTTGCTTTTCCTACTATTCTTTTCCCCTTGCAGTTAATCTTTAATATATATATATATATATATATCTTCTTTACCTACCTCTATTTAACTTTGCATATCTGTTCTTTCTTTCTTTCCTTTCCTCTCAACATATTTGTTAGTTTTGGTTTCATTGCTTTATTCCCCACTTAGCATCTTGCTTCAGTTTTATTTTCCAGTTTGTGCTTTAGTTAGTTTTGTTCTCAACTGGTAAATATAATTTTTGGTTTTCTTTGTTCTCCAGGTCAATCCATTATACTTTATTTTTCTTGGACTGTTTTTATTTTGCTTATGGATGTACATATATGTGTATAGTCCATTATTTTAATTATTATTTGCCTGATTTTGTAAACGCCATTTGTCTGGGATTCATCTTTGGTTTCTCATTTTGTGGTATGTGTTTAGGTCTCCCTTAATGCCATTACAAACCACTTGTGGAATCTTCATTCCTGAGCAGAGATCAATCCCTGAGTTTTGGGGTGGGAGCACTGACTCCAAGACCCTAGACTCCCAGAGAATTAACCTTAGGGAATATCAAATAATGAGAACTCACACAAATGAAATAGTTGAATACAAGATCCAGTATCACCCAACCACTAATAGCACCCTGTTCAGGACACCTCATCTAAACAACAAACAAAAATACAAACCTAATCATCAGCAAACAGGATTACCACCTCACTCAGCCTTACTCATCAGAGGAAAAAGAAACAAACAAACAAAAAGCTCAGCACAAATCACCCTATATGAAATTTACACAAACCACTGGACCAACCTTAGGAGGGAAGAAACCAAAAGAAAGAATTCAACCTGAAGCCTGGGAAAAGGAGACATCAAACACAATAAGTTACAAAAAATAATGAAAAGGCAGAGAAATACTACACAAATGAAGGAACAAACTAGAAACATAGAGGTACAAATAAATGAAGAGGAAATAGGCAAACTACCTGAAAAAAAAATTCAGAATAATGATAGCAAAGATGATCAAAACCCTTGAAAACAGAATGGAGAAAATGCAAGAATCAATTAACAAAGACCAAAAAGAATTAAAGAATAAACATGCAGAGACAAACAACACAATTACTGAAATTAAAGATACTCTGGAAGGAATCTATAACAGAATACCTGAAGCAGAAGAATGAATCCGTGAACTGGAAGGTAAAATGGTGAAAATAACTTCTAAAGAGCAGAATAAAGTAAAAAAGAAGAAAAAGAACTGACAATAGTCTCAGAGACCACTGGGAAAATATAAATCACACCAACATTCAAATTATAAGGGTCCCAGAAGAAGCAGAGAAAAAGAAAGGGTGCAAGAAATTTTTTGAAGAGATTATAGTTGAAAATTTCCCCAACATGGAAAAGGAAACAGTCAATCAAGTCCAAGATACACAGACCCCATACAGGATAAACCCAAGGAGAAACATGCCAAGGCACGTACTAATGAAACTAACAAAGACTAAGCACAAAGAAAGAATATTAAAAGAAACTAGGGAAAAGCAAAAAGTAACATACAAGGGAAATCCCATACATTTAACAGCTGATCTTTCAGCAGAAACTTTGCGGACTAGAAGGGAATGGCAGGATATATTTAAAATCCTGAAAGGGAAAAACTCTACAACCAAGATTACTGTACTCAGCAAGGATCTCATTCAAAATTTATGGAAAAATCAAACACTTTTCAGACAAACAAAAGTTAACAGAATTCAGTACTACCAAACCACCTTTATAACAAATGTTAAAGGGACATATATAGTCAAGAAATGCAAGAGAAGAAAAGATCTATGAATTCAACCTCAAACAATTAAGAAAATGGCACTAGGAACATATATATCAATAATTACTTTAAATACAAATGTATTAAATTCTCTAATCAAAAGACACAGATTGACTACTGGACTGATATATCTTCTGTCTGCAAGAAACCCACTTCATACCTCAAGACATACATAGACTGAAAGTGAGAGGCTGGAAAAATATATTCCGTGGAAGTGGAAAGCAAAAGAAAGATGGAGTAGCAAGCCTCATATCAGACAAAATATTGTTATTGTTTAGTCACTAAGTCGTGTCTGACTCTTGCGACCTCATAGTCTGTAGTACACCAGGCTCATCTACCCATGGGACTTCCCAGGCAAGAATACTTGAGTGGATTGCCATTTCCTTCTCCAGGGGATCTTTCTGACCCTGGGGTTGAACGCATGCCTCCTGCTTGGCAGGTGAATTCTTTATCATTGAGCTACCTGGGAAGGTCAGTTTGGTCACTAAGTTGATTATTTTGCAACACTGCAGACCATAGCCTGCCAGGTTCCTCTGTCCATGGGATTTCCCAGGCAAGAATACTGGAGTAGATTGCCATTTCCTTCTCCAGGGGATATTCCCAACTCAGGGATTGAACCTGCATCTCCTGCATTGGCAGGTAGATTCTTTACCACTCCAGGGAAGCCCCAGATATTTTTTTATTGACTGCTAATTAAATTAAATTGTAGTCAGAAAACACAATGTGATTTCTATCTTTGAAAGCTTATGAACACTTATTCGGTGGCCTAGAACATGGTCTAAGTTGGTGAACATACCATGTGCATTTGAAATATGTGTATCTTAAAATTGTTGAATATACAAAATAAACATTAAAATAAAGAATATTACAAGAGATAAGGAAAGGACACTGGGTAATGATCAAGGGATCAATCCAATAGGAAGACATGACAATTTTAAATATCTATGCACCCAATATAGGAGCAGCAACTCAATACATAAAACAAACACTGCTACTGCTACTGCTAAGTCACTTCAGTCATGTCCGACTCTGTGCGACCCCACAGATGGCAGCCCACCAGGCTCCCCCGCCATGGGATTCTCCAGGCAAGAACACTGGAGTGGGTTGCCATTCCTTCTCCCATGCATGAAAGTGAAAAGTGAAAGTGAAGTCGCTCAGTTGTGTCCGATTCTCTAGCGACCCCATGGACTGCAGCCCACCACGCTCTTCTATCCATGGGATTTTCCAAGCAAGAGTACTGGAGTGGGGTTCCATTGCCTTCTCCAAAACAAACACTAACAAACAGTAACGCAATAATAGTAGGAGACTTTAACACTCCACTCACACCAATGGACAGATCATCAAAACAGAAAATTAATAAGGAAACACAAGTCTTAAATGATACATCAGATGAGATGGATCTCATTGATATCTTCAGGACATTCCATCCAAATGCAGAAGAATACACTTTCTTCTCAAGTGCACATGCAACATTCTCCAGGATAGATCACATCTTGGATCACAAATCAAACCTCAGTAAATTTAAGAAAATTGAAATTGTATCAAGCATCTTCTCTGACCACAACACTATGAAACTAAATATCAATTGCAAGAAAAAAATATAAGAAACACAACCACATGTAAGCAACACGTTTCTAAGTAACCAACAAGTTACTGTAGAAATCAGAGAAATTTAAAAATTTCTAGAAACAAATGACAGTGAAAACATGACAACTCAAAACCTATGGGATGCAGCAAAACAGTACTAAGAGGGAAGTTTATAGCAATACAATCCTACCTCAGGAAACAAGAAAAACATCAAATAGACAACTTAACTTTATACTTAAAGCAACTAGAAAAAAGAAGAAAAAAATTAGCAAAAGAAAAGAAATCATAAATATCTGAGCAGAAATAAATGAAAGAAACAGTAGTAAAGCTTAATGATACTAAAAGCTGGTTCTTTGAGAAGATAAACAAAATTGACAAACCTTTAGCCATACTCAAGGAAAAAAGAGAGAAGAATCAAATCAATAAAATTAGAAATGAAAAAGGAGAGGTTGCAATAGAAAATGCAGAAATACAAGGGATTATAAGAGACTATTATGGACGACTATATGGCAATAAAATGGATAATTTGGAAGAAATGGACAGATTCTTAGAAAAGTTCAATCTTCCAAGACTGAACCAGGAAGAAATAGAAACTATAAACAACCAAGTTACAAGCACAGAAATTGAAGCTGTGATCAAAATTCTCCCAAGAAACAAAAGCCCAGGACCAGATGGATTCACAGGAGAATTCTATCAAACATTTAGAGAAGATCTAATACCTATTCTTCTAAGACTCTTTCAAAAAATTGCAGATGAAGGAACACTTCCAAACTCATTCTACAAGGTCAGCATTATCCTGATACCAAAACCAAACAAAAATAACACAAAAGAAGAAAACTACAGGCTAATATCTCTGATGAACAAATTGAAAGATAAAAACCATATGATCAGCACAATAGATGCAGAAAAAGCCTTTGACAAAATTCAGCATCCATTTATGATTAAAACTCTTCAGAAAATGGGCACAGAAGGAACCTACCTCAACGTAGTAAAGGCCATATATGATAAGCCTACAGCAAACATTATTCTCAATGGTGAAAAACTGAAAGCATTCCCCCTAAGATCAGGAACAAGACAAAGATATGCAGTTTCACCACTATTATTTAACATAGTTCTAGAAGTCCTAGCTACAGCAATTAGAGAATAAAAATAAATGAAAAGAATCCAGATCAGAAGAGAGAAGTAAAGCTCTCACTGTTTGCAGATGACATGATATGGTACATAGAAACCTCTAAAGATAGTATCAGAAAATTGCTAGAGTTAATCAGTAAATTTAGCAAAGTTGCAGGATACAAAATCAATACAGAGAAATCACTTTTATTTCTATATATTAACAATGAAAAATCAGAAAGAGAAATTAAGGAATCAATCCCATTCACCATTGCAACAAAAAGAATTAAATATCTAGGAATAAACTTACCTAAGGAGACAAAAGAACTGTACATAGGAAAGTATAAGACACTGATGGAAGAAATCAAAGATGACATAAACAGATAGAGAGATATTCCATGTTCCTGGGTAGGAAGAATTAATATTGTGAAAATGACTATACTAACAAATGCAATCTGCAGATTCAATGTGATCCCTATCAACTTATCAATGGCATTTTTCACAGAACTAGAACAAAAAATTTCACAATTCTATGGAAACACAAAAGATACCAAATAACCAAAGCAATCTTTAAAAAGAAGAATGGAGCTGGAGGAATAGACATTCCTGACTTCAGATTGTACTACAAAGCTACTGTCATTAAAACAATATGATACTGGCACAAAAACAGAAATAGAGACATGAATGAAATACATAAATGAATGAAATAGATAAATGAAACAAGATAGAAAGCCGATAAGTATACCCATGCACCTATCGCTAACTTATTTTTGACAAAGGAGACAAGAATATACAATGGGGCAAAGACAGCATCTTCAATAAATGGTGCTGGGAAAACTGGAAGGCTACATTTAAAATAATAAAATTAGAACACTTCCTAACAGCATACACAAAGATAAACTCAAAATGGATTAAAAACCTACATATAAGACCAGAAACTATAATNTTTCACAGAACTAGAACAAAAAATTTCACAATTCTATGGAAACACAAAAGATACCAAATAACCAAAGCAGTCTTTAAAAAGAAGAATGGAGCTGGAGGAATAGACCTTCCTGACTTCAGATTGTACTACAAAGCTACTGTCATTAAAACAATATGATATTGGCACAAAAACAGAAACACAGACATGAATGAAATACATAAATGAATGAAATAGATAAATGAAACAAGATGAAAGCCCATAAGTATACCCATACACCTATCGCTAACTTATTTTTGACAAAGGAGACAAGAATATACAATGGGGCAAAGACAGCCTCTTCAATAAATAGTGCTGGGAAAACTGGAAGGCTACATTTAAAATAATAAAGTTAGGACACTTCCTAACAGCATACACAAAGATAAACTCAAAATGGATTAAAAACCTGCATATAAGACCAGAAACTATAATACTCTTAGAGGAAAACATAGGCATACCACTCGATGAAATATATCAAAGAAAGATCCTCTATGACTCACTTCCTAGAGTAATGGAAATTAAAACACAAGTAAAGAAGTGGGACCTGATTAAAGTTAAAAGCTTTTGCACAGCAAAGAAAACTATAAGCAAGGTGAAAAGACATTCCTCAGAATGGGAGAAAATAATAGCAAATGAAACAACTGACAAAGGATTAATTTCCAAAATATATAAGCAAATCATACAACTCAATGCCAGAAAAACAAACAACCCAATCAGAAAGTGGGAAAAAGACCTAAACAGACATTTCTTCAAAGAAGACATACAAATGGCTAGCAGAGAAACCCAAATCAAAACCACAGTGAGATATCACCTCACACAAATCATAATGGCCATCATCAAAAAGTCTACAAACAATAAACGCTGGAGAGGTTGTGGAGATAAAGGAATGCTTTTGCACTGTTGGTGGGCATATAAATTGATGCATCCACTATGGACAATGGTATGGAGATTCCTTAAAAAACTAGAAATAAAACCATCATATGACCCATCAATCCCACTCCTAGACATATACCCTGAGGAAATCAAAATTGAAAAAGACACATGTATCCTACTGTTCATTGCAGAACACGGAAGCAGCCTAAATATCCATCAACAGATGAATAGATAAGGAAGTTTTGGTATGTATACATAATGGAATATTACTCACTCATAAAAAGGGGCACATTTGAGTCAGTTCTAATGAGGTGGATGAACCTAGAACCTATTATACATAATGAAGTAAGTCCGAAAGAGAAAGATAAATATCATATTCTAATGCATATATACGAAATCTAGAAAAATGTTACTGAATAATTTATTTACAGGGCAGCAATGGAGAAACAGAGAATAGACTTATNATCCATCAACAGATGAATAGATAAGGAAGTTTTGGTATGTATACATAATGGAATATTACTCACTCATAAAAAGGGGCACATTTGAGTCAGTTCTAATGAGGTGGATGAACCTAGAACCTATTATACATAATGAAGTAAGTCCGAAAGAGAAAGATAAATATCATATTCTAATGCATATATACGAAATCTAGAAAAATGTTACTGAATAATTTATTTACAGGGCAGCAATGGAGAAACAGAGAATAGACTTATGGACATGGGGAAAAGGGAGGAGAGGGTGAGATGTATGGAAAGAGTAACATGGAAGCTTACATTACCATATGTAAAATAGATAGCAAATGGAATTTGTTGTATGCCTCAGGAAACTCAAACAGGGGCTCTGTACCAACTTAGAGGGGTGGGATGGGGAGGGAGATGGAAGGGAGGTTCAAATGATAGGAGGGAGTTTTAAATACATCCATGTATACCTATGGCTGATTCATGTTGAGGTTTGACAGAAAACACAATTCTGTAAAACAATTATCCTTCAATTGAAAAAAAAAAATGAATGCACTTCTTAGCATTCCTCAATAAACAAACAAAAGTTGAATGTCTTACTGTTGATTTCCAACTCTATTAGTAAATAGCCCTACTAATTTTGGTCACTTAATCATTTCTCTACTTCTCAGCTTCTTATCTACAACAACAGATTTGATGTTTTTTTGAACTGCGTTGTACTCATACTTGTGTTTTGCTAAATGCTTCAAGTGTTGGCATAGGAAAAACTGAGTAAAAGGAAAATGAATGAGTTAAGGGTTCAATAAGCCTCTCTATTTTTTGCTTACCATTTTCTTTGAAGAAGGAAATAAGGTCTGCTAATAAAAGAGAAATATAAATTTTCTTTTAACTTTACAATTCAATTATGTTATATAAGTTTGTTCTTACAATATATGGTACAGTGTTGGCAGAGAAAACATGCAGAATAAACAGCTGTTTATTTTCTATTGATCAGGCATCCATAATAAATTTTCTTTTATAATCTTAATGCTTTCAATTTTTACTAGTCTCAACCCCACTGATATTCTCTAATATATAACATCTTCAGGAGATATCATAAAAATCAGATTTTCCTTAATGGAGTAGTTATCTCAGTGAGAACACTTCCAAGGTTAAGCACCATATCCACATAGTATGACAGTCACTGCCTGGACATGATTGATGAAAGTATTAGAGTTAGTCACTGAGTCAGGAAGTGAGATGGAGAAATGTCATGTATTCAAGTTCACTGGGNAGTGTTGGCAGAGAAAACATGCAGAATAAACAGCTGTTTATTTTCTATTGATCAGGCATCCATAATAAATTTTCTTTTATAATCTTAATGCTTTCAATTTTTACTAGTCTCAACCCCACTGATATTCTCTAATATATAACATCTTCAGGAGATATCATAAAAATCAGATTTTCCTTAATGGAGTAGTTATCTCAGTGAGAACACTTCCAAGGTTAAGCACCATATCCACATAGTATGACAGTCACTGCCTGGACATGATTGATGAAAGTATTAGAGTTAGTCACTGAGTCAGGAAGTGAGATGGAGAAATGTCATGTATTCAAGTTCACTGGGTATACAAGTTAATATGAAGCAAATAATAAAAATCAACAATCCATTACCAAACTAAAACTTGAAGAGAATTATGTAGGTAAAGGACAAACTGTTGAAACATACTTAAGTTTATACTACTTTGCATTCAAATTATTACCTAATTCTATATTATTAGTAGTGAAAACTAATTACTGCTTTTATGTCCTAAAGGACCAAGAGAATGGGAAGTTAAACTTTATTACTTCCATTTAAGAATATTAAAGCTAATTAGATAATCAAAATACAACTAGGAAATATACCAGAAGTGCTTCGATGGTTGAAAAGTTAAATAATTCATTTTTGAGGTGCCTTATAATTAAAGCTCTGCTGTCAGAAATAGTGGATATGATGGAATTCCAGTAAAGCTATTTAAAACCCCAAAGGATGATGTTATCAAAGCAGTGCACTCAATATGTCAGTAAATATGGAAGACCCATCAGTAGCCACAGGACTGGAAAAGGTCAATCCTCATCCAAATTCCCAAGAAGGGCAGTACTATAGAATGTTCAACACTTTGAATATTGCACTCATATCCCATGCTAGTAAGGTCATGCTTAAAATCTTGCATGCTAGGCTTCAGCACTATGCAAACCAAGAACTTCCAGATGTCCAAGCTGGGTTTAGAAAGGTGTAGGAATCAGATATTAAATTACCAACATTCACTGGATCATAGAGAAATCAAAGGAATTCCAGAAAAATGTCTACCACTGTTTCAACGACCACGCTAAAGCCTTTGACAGTGTAAGATCATAATATGTTTTGGAAAGATCTTTAAAGAGATAGAAATACCAGACCATAGTATCTGTCTCCTGAAAAACCTGTATGCAGGTCAAGAAGCAACAGTTAGAACTCTGCAAGGAACAACTGATTGGTTCAAGACTGAGAAATGAGTGCAACAGGCCTGTCTATTGTCGCCCTGTTTATTTAACCTATACTCTGAGCACATTATGAGAATTACCAGGCTAGATGAGTTACAATTTGGAATCAAGATAGGCAGGAGAAACATCAGCAACCTCGGATATGCAGATGATACCACATTAGTGACAGAAAGCAAAGAGGAACTAAAGAGCGTCTTGATGAGAGTGAGGGAGAAGAGTGAAAAAGATGGCCTAAAACTAAATATTAAAAAAAAAAAAAAAACTAAAATTATGGCATCCAGGCCCATTACTTCATGGCAAATAGAAGGGGAAAAGGTGGAAGTAGTGATAGATTTACACTTCTTGGGCTCTAAAATCACTGTGGATGGTGACTGAAGCCACGAAGTCAGAGGATGATTGCTTCTTGGCAGGAAAGCTGTGACAAACCTATACAGTGTGTTGAAAAGCAGAGACATTCCTCTGCTGATAAAGGTCCAAATAGTCAACGCTATGGTGTTTCCTGTGTTCACACACCACTGTGAGACTTGGACCATAAAGAAGGCAGAGTACCAAAGAGCTGATACCTTCAAACAGTGGTGTTGTAGAAGACTACTGAAAGTCCCTTGGACAGCAAGGAGATCCAACCAGTCAATCTTAAAGCAAATCAACCCTGAATACTCATTGGAAGGATCGATGCTAAAGCTCAAGACCAGTATTTTGTTCATCTGATGTGAACAACCAGCTCATTGGAAAAGTCCCTGATGCTGGGAAAGATTGAGGGTAGAAGGAGAAGATGACATCAGAGGATGAGATGGTTGGATGACATCACTAATGCAATGGACACGAGCTTGGGCAAACTTCAGGACATGATGAGGTGTAGGGAAGCCTGGCCTGCTGTGGTCCATGGGGTCACAAAGAGTCAGACATGACTGGACAACTGAACAACAAAATGATTAAAGAAACATCTTCTTCTCACATTATTAGTAATTACAATGATGTTATCAGTTCATCATCCTCCTGTATGCATCATTTTTATGATATGACCTCATATTCTCTTACCTCTAAGATTAGAGTGGCCTGCCTTCTCAGTTGGTCATGGATTCAATTGTGTAATTTGCTTTTTCCAATAGATATTAACTTATGTGCTGAGTTTTGTTCCCTTGAACCTTTGCCATTATCATGAGAGTACGCCCAGACTAATCTGCTGAAAGATGAAAGATACATGGAGTCTAGCCAAAACACAGAAATAGTCCCAGCTAAGATTAACCAAAATCAGTCAATATCTAACTATGTGAGCCTACAATATTAGAGACCACTGTATGTAAGTAAGAACAGCCAAGCCAGAAATGCTGACCAGGTAATCCCAGTCTAAATTGCAAGCATTCAGACTAATGGATAAATAAATGCTGTAGATATTTAGTCACTGGTTTTGGGGTAATAGATAATTGATGCAGAAGTCCAAACATTTATTTACTCATCTATGCATAAAGTGATATTTATTTATTTTCTAACATCTTGCATCTATTTATCTCAAGATATGATTATGATATTTGCTATAAAATTAGAGCAAGACTATTATTTACAACAAGAGCATATTCTTGAAATAAAAAATAATCAGATTTGATACTTAAAGTGTATTCCTTGTATTGATACCAAGGGCAGTTTATTTTTTGGCAATTTTATTATATTTTAATGAGAATGGGGGAAAAGACAAGGATTCGGGCATCTAAGAATCTTACTCAGTTCTCATACTAATTAGTTATGTGAGTTCAAAATACATATATTCTTGGATGTCAACAAGACAAAGGACCAAGAAGTCTCAAGTCTTTGTTGTTCCACAAAAATATCAGGAAAACAACTATAGATAAAGTAACTTCACAGGTCCTCTGGAGACAAAAGATATATACTATTCAAGCAAATACCCCAATAAGAAAAAATAAAATTGAAATCATATCAGCATCTTTTCTGACCTCAGTGCTATAAGAGTAAAAATCAACTACAAGAGAAAAAAGCAAAAAAAAAAAAAAAAAAAAAAAAAAAAAAAAAAAAAAAAAAAAAAAAAAACACAAGTNNAGATATATACTATTCAAGCAAATACCCCAATAAGAAAAAATAAAATTGAAATCATATCAGCATCTTTTCTGACCTCAGTGCTATAAGAGTAAAAATCAACTACAAGAGAAAAAAGCAAAAAAAAAAAAAAAGAACAAAAGAAAGAAAGAAAAACACAGACACATGCAGGCTATAAAAAATATATGTCTCTAAATAACCAGCAGATCATTGATGAGATCAAAGAAAAAATTTAAAAAGTACATCAAGGGGACTTCCCTGGTGGTTCAGTTAAAAATCTGCCTTACAATACAGGAACTGTGGGTTTGATCTCTAGTCGGGGAACTAAGATCCCACATGCCACAGAGCAGCTAACAACACATGCCACAACTACTGAAGCTCACACACTCTGGAACCCATGCACCGCAAGTAGAACATCTGTGGACCACATCAAAAGATCCTGCATGAGACAGTGAAGATCCCGTGTGCCACGACTAGACACAACGCAGCCAAATAAATAAATAAACATTGAAATACTTGGAAACAATTGAAAACAAATACATAATCATACAATAGCTATGTGATGCAGCAAAGTCTGTTCTAAAGGGACATTATGTGATACAAACTTACCTCAGGAAAAAGAAAACATTCAAATAAACAACCTAATAATACATATAAAGAAACTAGAAAAAGAACTGAATCCATGTTAAAGTGGACAATTATCTATGAGGAGACAAAAATATACAGTGAGAAAACAATAGTGTCTATAGAAAAGGTGTTAGCAAAGTGGGAACTACAGTTAAGAGAATAAAACTGGACTACTCACTCATACAATGCATACAGATTAATTCAAAATGAATTAAAGACTTAAATACAAGACCTGAAACTATAAAAATATTAGAATAAAACATGGCAGTATGCTCTTGGATATTGATTTTAATAATATTTTCTTGTTATGTCTCTTCAGGCAAAAGATACAAAAGCAAAAATCAACAAATGGGGCTACATGAAACATAAAAACCTTTACACAAAGATTAAACCAGCAACAAAATTAAAAGGCCACTTACAGAATTGGAGAAGATATATGCAAATGATATGTCCACTATGGTGTTAGCATTCCAAAACACACAAAGAACTCACAGAATTAAGCATCAAAAAATGAACAGCTCAATTAAAAATGAGCAGAAATCTGAATAGGCATTTTTTTTAAAAAAAAAAAGAAGACACACAGATGGCACATGGAAAGAAGTTAAATATCACTCATCATTTGTAAATGTAAGTCAATACAACAATGAGATAAGAACTAACACCTGTCAGAATGACTATTACCAAAAAGACAACACACAAGAAGTGTTGGCAAGGATGTGGAGAAAAGAGAACTCTCACACAATCTTGGTAAGAATGCAAATTGGTGCAGCCAATATAGAAAGTTGTATGCAGATTACTCAAAAAATTAAAAAAAGAACTACATATGACCCAGCAGTTTGATTCCTGGTTGTAAAAAATTAGAAATTAAAAAATACACACACACTAGAAGTGATATATGCATGTCAATATCCATTGCAGCATTATTTACAATAGCTAAGATATGGAAGCAGCCTAAGTGCCCATCAGTACATGAATAGATAAAGAGGTGGTATTTATATACAATGGAATATTACTCAGTCACAAAAGCTAATTAAATTTTGCAATTTGCAGTGACATGGATGGACCTAGAGGGTATTATGCTAAGTGAAATATGCCAGAGAAAGATAAATAGCATATTATTTCACTAATATGTGAATTCTAGAAAACAAAATAAATGAACAAGTATAACAAAATGGAAACCAAATTATGTATATAGATGATAAAGAAATGTTTGCCAGAGGAGAGGGAATTGTAAGAAGCAAGGAAATATGTGTGTGATATTAGTGGTACAAAGTTCCAGTTACAAAATAAAAGAGCCGCATATATGAAATGTACAGTTTGCATAGAATAGTCAGTATTGGGGCTTCTCTGTGGCTCAGTTGGTAAAGAATCCGCCTGCAGTGTGGGAGACCTGTGTTAGATCTCTGGGTTGGGAAGATCCCCTGGAGAAGGGAAAGGCTACCCACTCTACTATTCTGGCCTAGAGAATTCCATGGACTGTATGGGTCGCAAAGAGTAGGATACAACTGAACAACTTTCACTCACTCATATATTTTTACCTTTTGACAGATGTTAACTCAGCTTATCACACTGATCATTTTGTAATGTTCAGAAATATAGAATCACCATGCTGTGTAACAGGAAGTAACATAGTGTTCTGGGTCAATTACACTTAAACAAACAGACTCATTGAAGAAAAGATCATATTTGTGGTTATTAGCGACAGGGTTTGGTGGGGAGGAGTTAAATTGAAGAAAAATAATCCAAAGATACAAAGTTTCATTTATATGATAAATAGGTGCTAGAGATGTCTTACAAATAAAAGTTGTTAGAGTAAATTTTAAGAGTTCTTAACACAAGGAAACATTTTTTTCTATTAATTCTGTGTCTGTGAGATGATGAATATTCACTAAGCTTATTGCAGCAATCATTTCATGATGTATCTAAGTCTAATCATGTTGTGCATCTGAAATTTATATAGTACTGTCACTTATATCTTAATGAAACTGGAAGAAAAATAATCAGAAATTCAACTAGACTAAAAACAAATTAGAAGAAAAATCCACTTTCAATTTGTAGAAAATTTCATTGGATTTTTATTTACACTTGTCTTTTTTCTTCCTCAGTGTGACATATAGCTGTCTGGTTGAAGTAGTCTAATTCCAAGTTGCCTTCCTCAGAATGAAAGGAGAAGAGTGTAATATGTTTAAAATATTTTGTCTGTAAACTGATCTCAGCGCTTATTTCTGTCTTAGTTGACTGGAAGTCAGACAGTAAATAGAGGTATAATTGGAATTTCAAGCCAAGACTGCAAAAGATATTGGTGGGCACAGAGGTGTATATATAGCTGTAGGAGGACGGCAGGGTGAACAACACCAGGGAGTGAGAGATTATGGGAAAAGTAACAGAACGTCTAGGCCCTGAAAAGAAGCTGGGGTGAAACTCTTTAGGAAATTAAGAAATTAAATCAGCATGGAAAAATAAAAAATAAATGAATACATAAATAAATCACACACTCAGGTCCAAACAAGACCTGTGCTCAGAAAATTTGAGAAAACCTTAGGCCTTTACGCAAGGCTGATCTCAAAGTTCAGGAGTCTGTTAAAAAGTGCAAGTCTTCTATGTCAGTCTGCAAAAGACTGGGAANGAAAAATAAAAAATAAATGAATACATAAATAAATCACACACTCAGGTCCAAACAAGACCTGTGCTCAGAAAATTTGAGAAAACCTTAGGCCTTTACGCAAGGCTGATCTCAAAGTTCAGGAGTCTGTTAAAAAGTGCAAGTCTTCTATGTCAGTCTGCAAAAGACTGGGAAAGGTAGCTGTTTTTTTCAAAATGCCTAATTTTTAACAAAAGGCCACAATAGAGGGGAACACATAGCCCATTCAAATGAAAAAAACAAATCTCCAGAATCAGTTCCTGAAGAAATACATGTATGATATTTAATAGAGATGGACTAATAAAACAGCTCTTAAATATGCTCAGAGTGAAAGGAAAAGACGCTTACTCCTTGGAAGAAAAGTTATGACCAACCTAGATAGTATATTCAAAAGCAAAGACATTACTTTGCTGACTAAGGCCCATCTAGTCAAGCCTATGGTTTTTCCTGTGGTCATGTATAGATGTTAGAGGTGGACTGTGAAGAAGGCTGAGCACCAAAGAANGGGGCGGGAGGGGGGAGGGGGGTTCAGGATTGGGAACTCATGTACACTCGTGGCTGATTCATGTCAATGAATAGCAAAACAAATACAGTATTGTAAAGCAAAATAAAGTAAAAACAAAAATTAAAAAAATGATAAAATAAAAACAAAAGCATCAATTCTTTGGCGCTCAGCTTTCTTTATAGTCCAACTATCCCATCCATACATGACTAGTAGAAAAACCATGGCTTTAACTAGATGGACCTTTGTTGGCACAGCAATGACTCTGCTTTTTAATATGTTGTCTATGTCTATCACAACTTTTCTTCCTAGGAGCAAGCATATTTTAATTTCACAGGTGCAGTCACTGTCTTCAGTGATTTTGGAACCCATGGAAACAGTCTGTCATTGTTTCCATTGATTTTTCCTATCTATGTACCATGAAGTGATAGGACCAGTTGCCATGATCTTAGTTTTTTTTATGTTGAGTTTTAATCTAGCTTTTTGGCTCTCCTCTTTCACCTTCAGCAAGAGGGTCCTTAGTTCCTCTTCACTTTCTGCCATAAGGGTGGTGTCACCTGCATATCTGATGTTATTGATGTTTCTCCCAGAAATCTTGATTCCAGCTTGTGCTTCATTCAACCCACATTTCACGTGATGTACTCTGAATATAAGTTACATAAGCAGTGTGACAATATAGAACCTTGTACTCCTTTCCCAACTGGGAACCACTCCATTGTTTCATGTCCACTTCTAACTGTTGCTTCCTGATCTGTGTACAGGTTTCACAGGAGATAGGTAAGGTGGTCTGGTATTCCCNGGTTCAGGATTGGGAACTCATGTACACTCGTGGCTGATTCATGTCAATGAATAGCAAAACAAATACAGTATTGTAAAGCAAAATAAAGTAAAAACAAAAATTAAAAAAATGATAAAATAAAAACAAAAGCATCAATTCTTTGGCGCTCAGCTTTCTTTATAGTCCAACTATCCCATCCATACATGACTAGTAGAAAAACCATGGCTTTAACTAGATGGACCTTTGTTGGCACAGCAATGACTCTGCTTTTTAATATGTTGTCTATGTCTATCACAACTTTTCTTCCTAGGAGCAAGCATATTTTAATTTCACAGGTGCAGTCACTGTCTTCAATGATTTTGGAACCCATGGAAACAGTCTGTCATTGTTTCCATTGATTTTTCCTATCTATGTACCATGAAGTGATAGGACCAATTGCCATGATCTTAGTTTTTTTTATGTTGAGTTTTAATCTAGCTTTTTGGCTCTCCTCTTTCACCTTCAGCAAGAGGGTCCTTAGTTCCTCTTCACTTTCTGCCATAAGGGTGGTGTCACCTGCATATCTGATGTTATTGATGTTTCTCCCAGAAATCTTGATTCCAGCTTGTGCTTCATTCAACCCACATTTCACGTGATGTACTCTGAATATAAGTTACATAAGCAGTGTGACAATATAGAACCTTGTACTCCTTTCCCAACTGGGAACCACTCCATTGTTTCATGTCCACTTCTAACTGTTGCTTCCTGATCTGTGTACAGGTTTCACAGGAGATAGGTAAGGTGGTCTGGTATTCCTATCTCTTTAAGAATTGTTTACAGCTTGTTGTAAAAGCTGTAGCATAGTCAATGAAGCAGAAGTAGATGCTTTTCTGGAATTCTCTTGTTTTTTCTACGATCCAACAAATATTGGCAATTTGATCTCAGGTTTCTTTGCCTTTTCTAAATCTAGCTTGAACATCTGAAAGTTCTTTGTTCACATAATGTTGAAGCCTACCTTGAACAATTTGGAGTATTGCCTTGCTAGCATGTGAAATGATTGCAATTGTTTCAACATTTCAAGGTAGTTTCAACATTCTTTGGCACTGTTCTTCTTTGGGATTGGAATGAAAACTGACCTTTTCCAGTTCTGTGGCCACTGCTGAGTTTTCTAAATTTGCTGGCATACTGAGTGTAGAACTTTCACAACATCATCTTTTAGGATTCAAAATGGCTTAGCTGGAATTCCATCACCTCCACTAGCTTTGTTCATAGTGATGCTTTCTAAGGCCCACTTGACTTCAAGCTTCAGGATATATGGCTTTAAGAGTGTAATCACACCATCATGGTTATCCAGGTCATTATATATTTTTCGTGTAGCTCTTACGTGTATTTTTGCCACCTCTTCTTAACATCTTCAGCTTCTGTTGTGCTATATCCTTAAATAAATAATTGTGTTATTCTTATTTCATGTTTACATATTCTGGGAAATATATATATTTATATTTTTTACTTACCATTCCTTTTTACATTGACTCTTTTCATTGAGCTCATTTTCTTCTTCTTGAATGGCATAAGTGCTTCATCAGGACTCTATAAGTGTTAAATTCTTTTAGCCTTTGATGAAAGAAAAATTATCTTCATTGATATTACTGGAAGGTAATTTAATTGGGTACCATAATCAGTACTGAGTTAAATTCACCCATTCCAGTGCATTTTAGTTTGCTTATTCCTAAAATGTCAGTGTTCACTCTTGCCATCTCCCATTTGACCACTTCCAATTTGCCTTGATTCATGAACCTAACATTCCAGATTCCTAAGCAATATTGCTCTTTACATCATCGGATTTTACTTGCATCACCAGTTACACCCACAACTGGGCATTGTTTTTGCTTTGGCTCCATCCCTTCATTCTTTCTGGAGTTATGATCTCCAGTAGCATACTGGGCACCTACCAACCTGGAGAGTTCATCTTTCAATGTCCTATCTTTTTGCCTTTTCATACTGTTCATGAGGTTCTCAAGGCAAGAATACTGAAGTGGTTTCCCATTTCCTTCTCCTGTGGACCACATTCTGTTGGACCTCTCCACCATGACCCATCTGTCTTGAGTCGCCCCACATGGCATGGCTTAGTTTCATTGATTCAGACAAGGCTGTGGTCCATGTGATCAGATTGGCCAGTTGTCTGTGATTGTGGTTTCAGTCTGCCTGCCCTCTGATGCCCTCTTTTAGTGCCTACTGTCTTACTTGGGTTCCTCTTACCTTGAACATGAGATCTCTCTTCAGGGCTGCTCCAGCAAAGCACAGCCACCACTTCTGACCTTGGACGTGGGGTAGCTCCTCTCCGCCACTGCCCCTGACCTCTGGCATGAGGTAACTCCTCTCAGCAGTGCTAGTGCACCATCGCAGCCACTGCTCCTGGGTCATTGCAGCCGCCAAAATCACTGCATATGGTGATTGCAGCAATGAAATTAAAAGATGCTTACTCCTTGAAAGGAAGGTTATGACCAACCCAGACCGCATATTAAAAAGCAAAGACGTTATTTTGCCAACAAATGTCCATCTAATCAAGGCTATGGTTTTCCAGTGGTCATGTATGGATGCGAGAGTTGGAGTATAAAGAAACCTGAGCACTGAAGAATTGATGATTTTGAACTGTGCTGTTGGAGAAGACTCTTGAGAGTCCCTTGGACTGAAAGGAGATCCAAACAGTCCATCCTACAGGAAATCAGTCCTGGGTGTTCATTGGAAGGACTGATGTTGAAGCTGAAACTCCAATACTTTGGCCACCTGATGTGAAGAGCTGACTGACTCATTTGAAAAGACCCTGATCCTGGGAAAGATTGAGGGCAGGAGGAGAAGAGGACGACAGAGGATGAGATGGTTGGATGGCTTCACCAACTCAATGGACATGGGTTTGGGTGAACTCTGGAAGTTGGTGATGGATAGGGAAGCCTGGTGTGCTGTGATTCATGGGGTAGCAAGCAGTTGGAATGACTGAGCAACTGAACTGAACTGAATCAGTACTGAAAACCATTTTCTCTCAGCTCTTGAAGATAGTATTTTCTGAGTTCTGATTTGCATTGTTGTTGCTAAAATCAATATAAGAATTATTTTAATAGAGGTGATCTTTCTTTCTCTTTTTGAGTGCTTCACTTTGATTTTGAAGCTCTAACTTTCTACCATACATTGGCAAACAGATTTCCTGCCTGCTTGCTTCCTTCTTTTCCTCCTTCGTTTCTTGATCCTTCCTTTCTTCACTTTTCTCTTGCTTGATACTTATCATTTCTAGATATGAGAATTACTATCTTTCAAAATCCTTGGAAATTATCCAATATTGCTTCTCCACTTACTCTCTCTACTCTCACTTTTTGGAATTCCTATTAGATATATGCTGAATCTTGTATTTTACTTTCTATTATTCTTAACATGACACACATTTTCCACATGTGGATCTTCCTTTATTGCTTTCCAGTGTTTCCAACATAGTCTTTAATTTGGTTTTACTTACCTATTTAAAATGTGGTACATATACACAATGGAGTATTACTCAGCCATTGAAAAGAATACATTTGAATCGGTTCTAATGAGGTCGATGAAACTGGAGCCAATTATACAGAGTGAAGTAACCCAGAAAGAAAAACACCAATACAGTATACTAACATATATATATGGAATTTAGAAAGATGGTAACGATAACCCTGTATGCAAGACAGCAAAAGAGACACAGATATATAGAACAGTCTTTTGGACTCTATGGGAGAGGGAGAGGGTGGGATGATTTGGGAGAATGGCATTGTAACATGTATAATATCATATGTGAAATGAATCACCAGTCTAGGTTTGATGCAGGATGCAGGATGCTTGGGACTGGTGCACGGGGATGATCTAGAGAGATGGTATGGGGCGGGGTGGGGGAGGGGGGTTCAGGATTTGGAACTCATGTACACTTCTGGCTGATTCATGTCAATGTATAGCAGAACGAATACAGTACTGTAAAGCAAAACAAACTAAAAACTAAAAATTAAAAAAAAATAAAATGTTAATTTGTGGAATTTCTATTTGTTTCTATTGAATTTTAAGATAATTTTTGCCTCTTCTGGTTTTGCCTCCTTTTCGCCTAATCATCTTCAACAAACACATTATATAATCTATATCTAACTGAACAGTTAGATAAAATTCTTGGGCTCAAATAGGGCGATTTATCATGCCTGATTGTCATTCATGATAACTTGTTTCCTAGTTTACTTTGTAACATTATAATAATATTATTCTTTCAATAATGTTTTATCTTTTGAAATTTATTTTCCACCCTCTTGCTTTCAATCTGTGTATGTCTTTAGTTTTGAGTTGAGTCCCTTGTAAACAGCCTATAGATAAGTCATTTTTTAAATCCTATCAGCCACTCTGGTTATTCTTATAGAAATATAATTGATTTATAATACTTTGTTAGCTGCAGGTGTACAACACAGTTATTCAGTATTTCTTCATATTATACGCCATTATAGGTCATTTTAAGAATGAGTATCATTTCATCTGCTATAAAGTAAATCTTTATTGATTACTTATTTTATGCATAGAAGTTTGTATATATTAATCCCATATCACCAGTTTTTCCCTCTTCTCTTCACCCTTTTGGTAACCACACATTTGTTTTCTATATCTGTGAGGCCATTTCTATTTTCCATGTACATTGACTTGTATTATTTTTTATATTCCACATATAAATGATATTATACAGTATTCATGTTTCTTTCTCTAACTTATTTCACTGAGTATAATATTTTTTATGTTAATACGCTTTGTTGAAAATGGCATTATTTCATTCTTTTTTATGGCTGAGCAATATTGCATTGTATATATCTGTATGTGTGTATATAATAGACCCTCTTAATCCAATCGTCAGTTAATGGGCACTTGGGTTCTTTGCATGTCTTGGCTATTGTAAATAGTGTTGCTGTGATCACTGGAGTACGTGAAAGTTTTTGAATTAATTAAATTTTTAATTAATTAAAACATATATATCCAGAAGTGGATCGTGTAGTCTTTCAAATTTTAGGTTTTTGTTTGTTTGTTTAAATGAAGCACCATTTTTTTTCCATAGTGGCCTTGCCAGTGTTCAGTATCTCCAACAGGGTTATATTTTCTTATCTTCACCAACATCTGTTGTTTGTAGGCTTTTTGATAATAGCCTTTGACAAGTATGATGTGATAGTTTTTGGTGGTTTTGATTAACATTTCTCTAATAGTGAGCAATGTTGAGCATCTTTTCATCTATTTGTTAGCCACCTGTATGTCTTCTTTGGAAAGTGCCTATTCAGATCTTATGTCCATTTTGGGTTCTGTTGTTTGCTTTTTATAATATTTGAGTTTGAATTATAAGTGATTTTTATATTGAGGTTTATATTATATTAAGTGAGGTTTATATTGGGGTCTGAAACACCATTTGCAAACATTTTGTCACTTCCAGTACTACATTTTTTGGTTTGCTTGTTTTGTCAGTGATCTCCTTTTCTATTCAAAATTTGTAAGTTGATTAGGCCCTATTCATTTATTTTGCTTTTATTTCTTTCATTTTAGGAGACAGATCCATAAAAGAAACTATTGGTGTGATTTATGTTAAAGAGTGTTCCATCTGTTTTCTTTTCATGGAGTTTTATAGTTTAAGGTTTTATATTTAGGGTTTTAATCCAGCTTTAGCTTATTCTTGTATATGGTATGAGAGAGCATTCTAATCTCCTTGTTTTACACATGGTTGTCCAGTTTTCCTAGCACCATTTGTTAGAGAGACTGTCTTCTCTTCATTTTATATTCTTGCCTCCTTGTTTAAATTACCTGAGCATAGGTATATGGGTTCATTTCTGGACTTTCAATTTCTTTCCATTGATCTCTGTGTCCATTTTTTTGCCTGTGCAATTCTATTTTGATTGCTATAGCTTTGTAATATAGTTTGAAGCCTGGGTGGGTGATATCTCCAGCTTCGTTTTTCTTCTCAAGATTGCTTTGACAATTTGGGCTCTTTTGTGGTTCCATGTTACTTTTATGATGTTGTTCTATTTCTGTGAAAAAAAATGAAGTCATGGATGTTTTGATAGGAATTCTGTTAATTCTTTAGATTGCTTCATGTATAATGGACATTTTAACAATATTAATTATCTGATATAAGATCATAGAATATCTTTCTATTTCTTCAAATTACCTTTCATTTCCTTCATAACTGTTTTATAGTTTTCAAAGTATAGTGCTTTTACTTCCTTCGTTAGCTCATTTCTATTTTTAATGCAGTTTTCTCTTTATGAGAGGTCATTAGTAACCTAATATATCATGTAATCTTTCTGAATCTATTAGTCCTAAAAGATTATATTATGTCATCTGCAAATAGTGACAGTTTTACTTCTTTTTTTCTTATTTGAGTAAGTTTCACTTTTCTCATCTAGTTGTTCTGGCAGGACTTGCAATTCTATATTGAATAAAAGTTTTAGGAGTGGGCATACTTGTCTTGTTCCTTAGTTTACAGGAAAATTTTTCAATATCTCATCCTTGGATATAATGTTAACCGTGGACATGTCATGTAATGGCCTTTATTATATTGACTTATGTTTACTTTATAATCAGTTTGTTGAGATGTTTTATCATAAATGTATATTAATTTATCGCAAATGCTTTTTATGCATCTATTGAGATAGTCATATAATTAATTTTACCCTTTATTTTGCTACTGTGCTATATTGCTTCTTTGGATTTCCAGATATTGAACCACCCTTGCATGCCTGGAATAAATCACACTTGAACATGATGTATGATCCTTTTAATGTATTGTGTTTTGTTGGGGAATTTTGCATTTATGCTGAACAAAGATATTAGTCTGTAATTTTCTTTCATTGTGGCATTATTTTCTGCTTTGGCTGATGTTAGCTATGTAAAATGAGTTTGCAAGCATTCCTTCCTTTTATTTTATTTGGAAGAGTTTGAGAAGAATTGGTATGTATACTGCCCTAAATGTTACATAGAATTCAACAATGAAAGCATCTGTCCCTGGATTTTAGTCTTTAGAGAGATTTTGATTACTGATTCAATCTCATTTCTATTCATATTTTCTATTTCTTCATGATTCTGTCTTTTTGGATTGTATATTTCTTTGAATGTATTCATTTCTTCTAGGTTTTCAGTATATTGACACAAATGGTTAAAAGTAGTCTCTTATGTTCCTTTGGATATTTTTGATATCAGTAATAATGCCTCCTTTTTATTTCTGACTTAATTTATTTGCAACCTCTCTTCTTTTTTCTTGGTCTAATATATATCCTTTCCTGGATACTGTTTCGTGTGTACTCAGTAATTACATTTTTTCACTTGGTTTAAATGTTTTTATCTATTAGGTTTAAATGTTCTAACATTTCTTTAAAGTCAATGATTCCTATTGTCATTCAATGTCTAGATGATGTATCCATTGTTGTTAGTGGGATATTAAATTCAGTTACTATTATTGTACTGCTATCAATACCTCCCAATAATTATGTTAATATTTGCATTGTATAATTAACTACTTCTATGCTAGGTGCATGGATATTTACAAGTGTCATATCCTCATTGTTTTTTAAAAATAATATTAGATTTTTAATTTCAATGTAAAAATAAATATTAAACCCAAACATTAATGATACATTTTATAGGCAGGAAACACAAGAGAAGAAAAAGACCAACAAAACTGACACAAGAAAATTAATAAAATGATAATAGGACTATATATATCAATAATTAGCTTAAATATACAAATAATTTGTGTCCCAACCAAAAGATACAGGCTGGCTAAAGGGGTTCAAAAACAAAAACCATGTATATCCTGCCTACAAAAGAAACACTTCAGGCATAGGGACACATATGGACTGTAAAGGAAGGAGTGAAAAAAGATGTTCTGTGCAAATAGAAATCAAAAGAAAGATGAAATAGCAGTACTCATATCAGATAAAATAGACCTTAAGATAAAATTGTTGTAAGAGACAAGAAAAGACATTAAATTATGATCAAGGGATCAATCCAAGAAGAATAACAATTGTAACTATTTATGAACCCAGTATAGGAACACTTTAATACAAAAACAACTGATAACAGACATAAAAGAAAAAATCAACAATAACACAATAATATTGAAGGAATTCAAAATTACAGTTACACCTATGGACAGACCATCCAGACATCAAATTAATAACAAAAATTAAATGATATATTTTTGCTGACTGTATAGAGCTTCTCCATCTTTGGCTGCAAAGAATATAATCAATCAGATTTTGGTATTAACCATCTGTTGATGCACATGTGTAGAGTCTTCTCTTGGTTATTGATAGAGGGTGTTTGCTATGACCAGTGCGTTCTCTGGGCAAAACTCTATTAGCCTTTGCCCTGCTTCATTCTATATTCCAAGGCAAATTTGCCTGTTACTCCAGGTATTTCTTGACTTCATGCTTTTGCATTCCAGTCCCCTATACTGAAAAGGACACCTTTTGGGGGTGTTAGTTCTATAAAGTCTTGTAGGTCTTCATGGAACTGTTCAACTTCAGCTTCTTCAGTATTACTGGTCGGGGCATAGACTTGGATTACTGTGATATTGAGTGGTGTGCCTTGGTAATGAACAGAGATTATTCTGTCATTTTTGAGATTGCATCCCAGTGCCTTCTCCATCAAGGGGCAGACAGAATTAAAACCACAATCACAGAAAACTAACCAATCTGATAACATGGACCACAGCCTTGTCTAACTCAATGAAACTATAAGCTATGCCATGTAAGGCCACCCAAAATGGACACATCATGGTGGAGAGTTCTGACAAAACGTGGTGCACTGGAGAAGGTAATGGCAAACAACTTTAGTGTTCTTTCCTTGAGAACCTCATGAATAGTATGAAAAGGCAAAAAGATAGGACACTGAAAGAGGAACTCCCCCAGTCAGTAGCTTCTCAATATGCTACTGGAGATCAGTGATAAAGTAACTCCAGAAAGAATGTAGAAATGGAACCAAAGCAAAAACAATACCCAGTTGTGGGTGTGACTGGTGATGCAAGTAAAATCCAATGCTGTAAAGAGCAATATTTCTTAAGAACCTGGAATGTTAGGTTCATGAATCAAGGCAAATTGGAAGTGGTCAAACAGGAAATGGCAAGAGTGAACATTGACATTTTAGGAATAAGCAAACTAAAATGCTCTAGAATGGATGAATTTAACTCAAGAGTTAAGTTTATAGCAATTCAGTCTTAACTAAACAAACAAACAAACAAACAATCTCAAGTAAGCAATCTAGCCTTACACTTAAAGCAACTAGAAAAGACAAAAACAAAAAAAAAGTCAGCAACTGAATATCATAAAGATCAGAGCAGAAATGGATGAAATGGAAATAAGGAAAGCAACAGCAAAAAGTTTTCTCTTGATTATGGACAAAGGTTTATCAATTTTGTTTATCTTGTCATAAAACCAAATTTTCTTCAGCAAAGATCAATAAAAGGAAAATTTGTGTTTTTCCATCTATCCTTTTTAAACTCTTCCAAAAAACTGGAAGCATCTCTCTTCCAGAGAGAGAGGGACACTACCAAATTATTTCTACAAGATCACCATCTCTATATCAAAATCAGACAAAGATATCACAAAAAAGAAAGTTATAGACCAATATCGCTGATGAGTAATAGTAGTACTCAGTCACTCAGTTGTGTCTGACTCTTTGCAACCCCATGTACTGTAACCCACCAGGCTCCTCTGTCAATGTGATCTGGATCTTCCAGGCAAGAACACTGGAGTGGGTTGCAATTTCCTTCTCTAATATCACTGATGAACATAGATGTAAAAATCCTCACCAAAGTACTAGCAAACAGGATCTAAGAACACATTAAAAGGATGATACATCATGATCAAATGGCATTTATCTAAGGAATGTAAGAATTCTTCATTGTACACAAATATATGTGATACACTATATTAACAAATAAAAGAATAAAAGCTATATGATCATCTCAATAGATGCAGAAAAACTTTTGACAAAATTCAAAACTCATTTATGATAAAACCCTCCATAAAGTGGGCACAGAGGGAACTTCATTTCAGTTCAGTCCAGTTCAGTTCAGTCACTCAGTCGTGTCCAACTCTTTACGACCCCATGAATCGCAGCACGTTAGGCCTCCCTGTCCATCACCAACTCCCTGAGTTCACTCAAACTCATGTCCACCCAGTCAGTGATGCCATCCAGCCATCTCATCCTCCGTCGTCCCCTTCTCCTCCTGCCTCCAATCCCTCCCACCATCAGAATCTTTTCCAATGAGTCAACTCTTCGCATGAAGTGGCCAAAGTACTGGAGTTTCAGCTTTGGCATCACTCCTTCCAAAGAAATCCCAGGGCTGATCTCCTTCAGAATGGACTGGTTGGATCTCCCTGTAGTCCAAGGGACTCTCAAAAGTCTTTTCCAACACCACAGTTCAGAAACATCAATTCTTCGGCGCTCAGCCTTCTTCACAGTCCAACTCTCACATCCACACGTGACTACTGGAAAAACCATAGCCTTGACTAGATGGACCTTAGTTGGCAAAGTCATGTCTCTAGAGGGAACTTACCTCAACATAATAAATGTTATATATGACAAACTCAAAGCAAACTTAATTCTCAAAAGTGAAAAACTGAATGCATTTCCCCTAAGATCAGGAACAAGACAAGGATTTTCACTCTCACTACTTTTATTCAACATAGTTTTGGAAGTCCACACCATAGCAATCAGAGAAAAAAAGGAACTAAAGGAATTCAAATTGGAAAAGAAGAAGTAAAACTGTCGCTGCTTGTGACATATTACTATACACAGATCCTAAAAATCCACCAGGAAACTACAGGACCTACTCAATGAAGTTGGTGAATTTGAAAGATAATAAATCAATACACAAGAATCTCTTGCATTCTTACATGCGAACAACAAAAGAGCAGAAAGAGAAAGGAATGAGACAATCTCATTGACCATTACAAAAAAGTCTGAAAAGAACTTAGGAATAAACCTAAATAAAGAAAGGAAAGACCTATACTCAGAAAATTATAAAACACTGAAAAAAAAATCAAATAGAACACAAACAGATGGAGAAATATGCCATATACTTGGATGGGAAGAATCAATATAATGAAAATGAATATACTACACAAATAAATCTATAGCATCAATGCAATTCCTTTACAATTACCAATGACATTCTTCAAACAATTAGAACAAAAATTTTTACAATTTGTATGTAAACAGAAAAGATCTTGAATAGCCAAAGTAATCTTGAGAAAGAAAAATGGAGCTGGAGGAATCAGGCTCCTTGATTTCAAACTATACCACAGAACTACAGAAATCAAGACAGTATGATACCGGCACAAAATCATAAATATTTACCAGGGGTAAATGATAGAAAGCCCAGAGATAGACCCATAGTCTTATGCTCACCTAATCTATGACAAAGAAGGCAAGAATATACGATGAAGAAAAGATTATCTCTTCAATGAATGGTGCTGGGAAAACTGAACGTATAAAATAATGAAATTAGAACAGTACCTAACACCATACACAAGATACACTCAAAATGGATTAAAGACCTAAACATAAAAGTGGGCTTTATAAGACTCTTAGAGGAAGCTATAGGTAATGCACACTGTGACATAAATTACAGCAAAATCTTTTTTGACCCACCTCTGATGATAATAAAAATAAAAACAAAGATAAACAATGGGATATAAAACCTTGAATAGCCAAAGGAATCTTGAGAAATAAGAATGTAACTGGAGGAATCAAATTGCCTGACTTCAGGCTCTACTTCAAAGCCACAGTCATCAAGACAGTATGGTACTGGCACAAAGACAGAAATATAGATCAATGGAACAAAATAGAAAGCCCAGAGATAAATCCACACACCTATGGACACCTTATCTTTGACAAAGGAGGCAAGAATATACAATGGATTAAAGAAAATCTCTTTAATAAGTGATGCTGGGCAAACTGGTCAACCACTGGGAAAAGAATGAAACTAGATCATTTTCTAACACCACACACAAAAATAAACTCAAAATGGATTAAATATCTAAATGTAAGGCCAGAAACTATAAAAATCCTAGAGGAGAACATAGGCAAAACACTCTCTGACATAAATCACAGTGGGATTCTCTATGACCCACCTCCCAGAATACTGGAAATAAAAGCAAAAATAAACAAATGGGACCTAATTAANCAATGTAAGAGGGTTCCCTTTTCTCCACATCCTCTCCAGCATTTATTGCTTGCAGACTTTTGGATCACAGACATTTTGACCAGTGTGAAATGGTACCTCATTGTTGTCTTGATTTGCATTTCTCTGATAATGAGTGAAGGAGGCAAGAATATACAATGGAGTAAAGATAATCTCTTTAACAAGTGGTGCTGGGTAAACTGGTCAATCACTTGTAAAAGAATGAAACTAGATCAATTTTTAATACCACACACAAAAATAAACTCAAATGGATTAAAGATCTAAACATAAGACCAGGAACTATAAAACTCCTAGAGGAGAACATAAGCAAAACACTCTCCAACATAAATCACAGCAGGATTCTCTATGACCCACCTCCCAGAATACTGGAAATAAAAGCAAAAATAAACAAATGGGACCTAATTAAAATTAAAAGCTTCTGCACAACAAAGGAAACTATAAACAAGGTGAAAAGACAGCCTTCAGAATGGGAGAAAATAATAGCAAATGAAGCAACTAACAAACAACTAATCTCAAAAATATACAAGCAACTTATGCATCTCAATTCCAGAAAAATAAATGACCCAATCAAAAATGGGCCAAAAAACTAAATAGACATTCCTCCAAAGAAGACATACAGATGGCTAACAAACACATGAAAAGATGCTCAACATCACTCATTATCTCTTCTTGTATTCTTTGGAACTCTGCATTACTCAGTCATAAAAATGAATAATATTAGATCATGGATAGACCTAGAATCTTTATACCAAATAAAGTAAGTAAAAAAGATAAAAACAATGCATATGTATGGAATCTAGAAAAAATAGTACAGATGAACCTATTTGGAAAGCAGATGTAGAGAAAAAAATTGGACACCTAGGGAGGAAAGAGGGAATGAGACAAATTGAGAGATTGGGACTGACAAATGTACACTTCATGTATAAAACAGATAGCGAGTAGTAACCTGCCTTATAATGCAGGAAGCTCAGCTTAATGCTCTATGGTGACCTAGATTGGTGGTGGAATGGGGATGGAGTGTGAGGGAGGTCCCAGAGGGAGAGAATATATGAATACTTATAGCTGACTCACTTTGTTGTAAAGCAGAAACCTATACAACATTGTAAAGCAACTATACTTCAATTAAAAGCAAAAAGAAAATTATCCCCACAGGTTCAGCTGAAACAATGTGCATTATTGTAAAATGTTGTTAGATGAATTCGATCAGATATTATTAATAAAAATAGCATGTGTATATTCACAGTACCATAGCTAGATTGTATGTGTCATATGAAGGCTATTTTCTCTTTAGTTTAATACTCTTTTTTGTGATATTACTTTCTATTCATATTCTACATTTTTTACTTGTTTTTGAGATACAACACTGTCTTAGTCCATTCAAGCTGCTTATAGAAAACAATTCCAAGACTAGGTGACATATAAACAACTGAAATTCATTTCTTACAGTCTGGAAGGCTGGCAAATCCAAGATTAAGGTGCTGGAAGGTTTGTGTCTGGTGAGATACTGCTACCTGGTTCATAGACATCAGTCTGTTTGCTATGTATTCACGTGGAAAAGGTGTGATAGAGCTGTCTGGAGTCTCGTAAAAAGGGCACTAATCCCATTCATGTGGGCACCACCCTCATGACTAAGTCACCTCTGAAGGTTTCACTAATAATGACGTCACATTGGGCATTAAGTTTCAGTGTATGAATTTTGGTAGAACACAGCCATTCAGTCTATAGTAAGGATAACATCACTAGCTTTCTTAGAGTTTAAATATTAACAATGTTGTTACATGACTAGAAGCTACTACATGGTTTTAAAGAATTTTTTTAATTTATGCTCTGGGTGGAGGAGAGCCATTTTGAGTTAAATGAAGAGACAATAGAAATACCAAACAAATAACCACCGTTATTTTTCACAAATGTGCTGAGCTGACAGGTTATTTAATATAAATAGAATAATGTGTGTCCTGACATTTTCAAGTTGTCTGGGAACTTTTAGAACTGAATACTTCATCATGCCTTTAGTTCTTCAGTGTTCTTTTCAGAAAATTCTTCCTGCCTGAAATAAATGTATGACATTAGATTTTCTAGTAAGAAGACCACAAATAAATCTACCTTTTAAAGAAGCATTTCCAGTGTTCAAATCAGATAGAAATTTCAGGCAGATCTGAAAATATACATTTATACTTATATGAATTTAACTTTCACATGTATCAGATAATTGCTTTGATAAAGTTGGAATGAAGGTTAACTATTTTTGGAAAGGATTGGGAAAAAAGTTTTATTTCCAGCAACTTCCTTGCGCTTTTCTAATATTCAGTTTCACAAAAGCATATACATCAAATATACAGAGGAGTTCTACCTTAAGGAACCAAAATAAATTAGCTTACATAAAAAAATAAAAACAATTTTTAAAAGCCTGAATACTGTTTGGTTTATTTTTCTAGGAAATGATTCAACATAGGCATCATTACCACTGTATGTAGGAATAAAAAAATAAGTGAGCACACACACAAAATCATTTTTATTTATTTATTTATTTTTACAAAATCATTTTTAAATAATAATTTGTTTCATTCTGTCTGATAATGTCCCATGGCTTCATTCATAGCATCTGCAGCAATTAGGGGTTTAATTTCTCACCAGTTCAGTTACATTATGTTAGCTGGACAGCTGTTTAAGGAAGATGAAGATTTTCATGGTATCATCACAGCAGTGGCTCTTATCTTTAATTTTTATGTTATGAATAATTACCAGTGCTTTCTGGAAATAGGTTTGGGATTGTTAAATTCTTAGTCATTCTGAGCTGTTGGTGCTAAAAAAAAAAAAAAGATATTAATGATGAATAGTTAGTTAGTTAGTTCAGCCACTCAGTGATGTCCAACTCTTTGCAACCCATGAATTGCAGCACGCCAGGCCTTCCTGTCCATCACCAACTCCCGGAGTTCACTCAAACTCTGTCCATCGAGTCGGTGATGCCATCCAGCCATCTCATCCTCTGTCGTCCCCTTCTTCTCCTGCTCCCAATCCCTTGTAGCATCAGAGTCTTATCCAATGAGTCAACTCTTCGCTTGAGGTGGCCAAAGTACTGGAGTTTCAACTTTAGCATCATTCCCTCAAAAGAACACCCAGGGCTAATCTCCTTTAGAATGGACTAGTTGGATCTCCTTGTAGTCCAAGAGACTCTCAAGAGTCTTCTCCAACACCACAGTTCAAAAGCATCAATTCTTCAGCTCTCAGCCTTCTTCACAGTCCAACTCTCACATCCATACATGACCACTGGAAAAACATAGCCTTGACTAGACGGACCTCTGTTGGCAAAGTAACGTCTCTGCTTTTGAATAGGCTATCTAGGTTGGTCATAACTTTCCTTCCAAGGAGTAAGCATCTTTTAATTTCATGGCTGCAGTCACCATCTGCAGTGATTTCGGAGCCAAGAAAAATAAAGTCAG
>SJYA01001598.1:918949-955381 GCA_006410615.1 Neotragus moschatus
ATCTAAACGTAAGACAAGAAACAATAAAACTCCTAGAGGAGAACACAGGCAAAACACTCTCTGACATAAATCACAGCAGGATGCTCTATGATCCACCTCCCAGAATACTGGAAATAAAAGCAAAAATAAACAAATGGGACCTAATTAAAATTAAAAGCTTCTGCACAACAAAGGAAACTATAAACAAGGTGAAAAGACAGCCTTCAGAATGGGAGAAAATAATAGCAAATGAAGCAACTAACAAACAACTAATCTCAAAAATATACAAGCAACTTATGCATCTCAATTCCAGAAAAATAAATGACCCAATCAAAAATGGGCCAAAAAACTAAATAGACATTCCTCCAAAGAAGACATACAGATGGCTAACAAACACATGAAAAGATGCTCAACATCACTCATTATCTCTTCTTGTATTCTTTGGAACTCTGCATTACTCAGTCATAAAAATGAATAATATTAGATCATGGATAGACCTAGAATCTTTATACCAAATAAAGTAAGTAAAAAAGATAAAAACAATGCATATGTATGGAATCTAGAAAAAATAGTACAGATGAACCTATTTGGAAAGCAGATGTAGAGAAAAAAATTGGACACCTAGGGAGGAAAGAGGGAATGAGACAAATTGAGAGATTGGGACTGACAAATGTACACTTCATGTATAAAACAGATAGCGAGTAGTAACCTGCCTTATAATGCAGGAAGCTCAGCTTAATGCTCTATGGTGACCTAGATTGGTGGTGGAATGGGGATGGAGTGTGAGGGAGGTCCCAGAGGGAGAGAATATATGAATACTTATAGCTGACTCACTTTGTTGTAAAGCAGAAACCTATACAACATTGTAAAGCAACTATACTTCAATTAAAAGCAAAAAGAAAATTATCCCCACAGGTTCAGCTGAAACAATGTGCATTATTGTAAAATGTTGTTAGATGAATTCGATCAGATATTATTAATAAAAATAGCATGTGTATATTCACAGTACCATAGCTAGATTGTATGTGTCATATGAAGGCTATTTTCTCTTTAGTTTAATACTCTTTTTTGTGATATTACTTTCTATTCATATTCTACATTTTTTACTTGTTTTTGAGATACAACACTGTCTTAGTCCATTCAAGCTGCTTATAGAAAACAATTCCAAGACTAGGTGACATATAAACAACTGAAATTCATTTCTTACAGTCTGGAAGGCTGGCAAATCCAAGATTAAGGTGCTGGAAGGTTTGTGTCTGGTGAGATACTGCTACCTGGTTCATAGACATCAGTCTGTTTGCTATGTATTCACGTGGAAAAGGTGTGATAGAGCTGTCTGGAGTCTCGTAAAAAGGGCACTAATCCCATTCATGTGGGCACCACCCTCATGACTAAGTCACCTCTGAAGGTTTCACTAATAATGACGTCACATTGGGCATTAAGTTTCAGTGTATGAATTTTGGTAGAACACAGCCATTCAGTCTATAGTAAGGATAACATCACTAGCTTTCTTAGAGTTTAAATATTAACAATGTTGTTACATGACTAGAAGCTACTACATGGTTTTAAAGAATTTTTTTAATTTATGCTCTGGGTGGAGGAGAGCCATTTTGAGTTAAATGAAGAGACAATAGAAATACCAAACAAATAACCACCGTTATTTTTCACAAATGTGCTGAGCTGACAGGTTATTTAATATAAATAGAATAATGTGTGTCCTGACATTTTCAAGTTGTCTGGGAACTTTTAGAACTGAATACTTCATCATGCCTTTAGTTCTTCAGTGTTCTTTTCAGAAAATTCTTCCTGCCTGAAATAAATGTATGACATTAGATTTTCTAGTAAGAAGACCACAAATAAATCTACCTTTTAAAGAAGCATTTCCAGTGTTCAAATCAGATAGAAATTTCAGGCAGATCTGAAAATATACATTTATACTTATATGAATTTAACTTTCACATGTATCAGATAATTGCTTTGATAAAGTTGGAATGAAGGTTAACTATTTTTGGAAAGGATTGGGAAAAAAGTTTTATTTCCAGCAACTTCCTTGCGCTTTTCTAATATTCAGTTTCACAAAAGCATATACATCAAATATACAGAGGAGTTCTACCTTAAGGAACCAAAATATATTAGCTTACATAAAAAAATAAAAACAATTTTTAAAAGCCTGAATACTGTTTGGTTTATTTTTCTAGGAAATGATTCAACATAGGCATCATTACCACTGTATGTAGGAATAAAAAAATAAGTGAGCACACACACAAAATCATTTTTATTTATTTATTTATTTTTACAAAATCATTTTTAAATAATAATTTGTTTCATTCTGTCTGATAATGTCCCATGGCTTCATTCATAGCATCTGCAGCAATTAGGGGTTTAATTTCTCACCAGTTCAGTTACATTATGTTAGCTGGACAGCTGTTTAAGGAAGATGAAGATTTTCATGGTATCATCACAGCAGTGGCTCTTATCTTTAATTTTTATGTTATGAATAATTACCAGTGCTTTCTGGAAATAGGTTTGGGATTGTTAAATTCTTAGTCATTCTGAGCTGTTGGTGCTAAAAAAAAAAAAAAAGATATTAATGATGAATAGTTAGTTAGTTAGTTCAGCCACTCAGTGATGTCCAACTCTTTGCAACCCATGAATTGCAGCACGCCAGGCCTTCCTGTCCATCACCAACTCCCGGAGTTCACTCAAACTCTGTCCATCGAGTCGGTGATGCCATCCAGCCATCTCATCCTCTGTCGTCCCCTTCTTCTCCTGCTCCCAATCCCTTGTAGCATCAGAGTCTTATCCAATGAGTCAACTCTTCGCTTGAGGTGGCCAAAGTACTGGAGTTTCAACTTTAGCATCATTCCCTCAAAAGAACACCCAGGGCTAATCTCCTTTAGAATGGACTAGTTGGATCTCCTTGTAGTCCAAGAGACTCTCAAGAGTCTTCTCCAACACCACAGTTCAAAAGCATCAATTCTTCAGCTCTCAGCCTTCTTCACAGTCCAACTCTCACATCCATACATGACCACTGGAAAAACATAGCCTTGACTAGATGGACCTCTGTTGGCAAAGTAACGTCTCTGCTTTTGAATAGGCTATCTAGGTTGGTCATAACTTTCCTTCCAAGGAGTAAGCATCTTTTAATTTCATGGCTGCAGTCACCATCTGCAGTGATTTCGGAGCCAAGAAAAATAAAGTCAGCCACTGTTTCCTCTATTTCCCCATCTATTTGCCATGAAGTGATGGAACCAGATGCCATGATCTTCGTTTTCTGAATGTTGAGTTTTAAACCAACTTTTTCACTCTCCTCTTTCACTTTCATCAAGAGGCTTTTTAGTTCTTCTTCACTTGATTTTTTAGGCAAAATCAAATACTGAGTTTTATTTCCCTGTGACTGTATCCATGCTCAGGTATGTATGACTCTTTGCAATCCCATGAACTATAGTGGGCTATAGGCACCTCTGCCCGTGGAATTTTCCAGCAAGAAAGTGGAGTGGGTTGCCATTTCCTACTCCAGGAGATCATCCCAGCTCCGGGATCAAACCCACATCTCTTGCATCTACTGCATTGGGAAGATGATTCTTTACCACTACATCGCCTGGGGAACCTTTTATGTTCCTCTACTTCTGTCTGAAAAATAAGTCCAGCATTCATGTAATTGAACAAATTCTAGCATGACCATAAACTCAAATATCACACAGTGACTTACTTTGAAAAGGTAGGAGATTTGACTGGACATGTTTTCTATATTTTTCTTCTCTGTAGCACTGACTTAGCACGTTATTCATACTTGCCTGATTGTTAGCTAAGTTTACATTTGCAAAGATAAGTTCCCCCACTGACCTGTTAATTTCACTGTGAGCCTTTTTTATTTCTTAGTGACACATACAATAAATAAAATATTATTTAACATAGTAGCTTTTAATAAATAAAAAGCTTTCTTTAATAAATAAAAAGCTTGACTTTCTTTCCATACAGTGGAGAGATGTTTCATATAGTTGAACTTCAGATCAATAGGAATAAACATCTTTGGAGTAAAATTTGATTTCTGCAATACTGATACCACAGCATAATGGTTATTATGAGAAGTAAACACAAGAAGACTCTATGAACATAGTAGCCCCCAAACAAGAGTGATAGAAGCCAGGGGAAGGGATTGAACTATATATAAGGAATGTTAAAACATTGAGAGCAGTATCATTTATGGCTCTTCTGTGCTTATTCCACTCTAGAGTTGGCTTTGTTGAGAAAAGAGTGAAATTTAGTGTGAATTTGATATAAGGGCTTCCTAAAAGAAAATGGTTTCATTTTTGAGTTGTCAATAGTGTCTTAGATTACTAACATCAGTTGATATTATAAAAATATTTTAAAAACAACAGAAAACCAACAGTAATTACAAATGTTTATTGCTGGCTTATATAAATGAAAACAAAAGTGTAATCCTAAGATAATATAATCAGCAAATTCATATTTTCTTATTTCATATAACTGTGATGATACTGATATTGTCACAAATATTGTTTTGGACAACCAAGGATCAGCAGAGTTTTCTCTAAAGAATCAGACAGTAAATAAATGTTTTAAGCTTTTCTAACCTCATATGGTTGCCATCAGATTTTCTTTTTTTAAACCCCCTAACAATGTGAAAAAACATTCTTAGGTCAAAGGCCATAGAAAGAAAGTTTTGGAATGGATTTGACTGACAAGATGTAGCTTGCCAACTCCTGTTCATTATTGTTTAAACCACAGGGCATAGATAATAGCATTTCAAAGCCATTTACTCCTCTGCAAATATTGGTAGCCAGCATTAAGGATGGTTCCAATGGTTCCTATCCTTTAGATATTTACGTCCTCATGTACTTCCCACTTTTTGAGTATGGAATGGCTATTTTTAATGAATAACTAGTCAATGGTGACAGCATGTAACTAGAATACTAGGCCATATTAGGTAGTATAGTTGTGCTTTCTATCTCTTAGACAAAATGCCTGGAGAGAAGCCAACCACCAAATATTGAGTACTTATGTACTAAGACCCAAGCAGCAATGACCGAAGATTCCAGCCAATCACCATGTGACTGAACTTAAAATCTGAACCTCCAGTCAGTCAAATACCAAATGACTACAGACTTGACTAACATAATACATGGTTGCAGTTTTATGAAAGACTCTAAGTGAGAATCAGTCAGCTAAGCTGCTGCCAGATTCTTAACCCACAGAACAGGCTGTATGACAGTAATGCATGTCATATGTATGTATGTATGTGTGGCAGTAATGCTTATTGCTATGTTTTGGCATGTTAATTATGCAGCAATAGATAAATACAGTAAAAGTGTCTACCTACAATGTGGGAAACCCAAGTTTGATCCCTGAGTCAGGAAGACCCCCTGGAGAAGGAAATGGCAACCCACTCCAGTACTGTTGCCTGGAAAATCGCATGGACAGAGAAACCTGATAGGCTACAGTCCATGGGGTCATAAAGAGTTGGGCATGATCGAGTAACTTCACTTTCACTTTCATATTGTTTTATAAGAATTTAAACTGCTTACCACAAACTGCAGATAACTTTAATATTAGGTAATATGTTAGAGTTATCCAAAGATTAAAGCCAATAGGATGTGTATATGTGTAGAAAGAGATTTATTCTAAAGAGTTGGCTTATGCAATTGTGGATGCTTAGCAAAATCAAAACCTAATAAGAGAGGCCAACAAGCTTGAGACTCAGATAAAAGGTGCAACTCAGATCCAAATCTGCTGCAGAAATGCCTCTCTCTCATAGGAGGTCAGCCTTTTGTTCTACTCAAATCTTCAGCTGATTGGCTTTCTTTTAACAGAGGTCCATCTGCATATAGAAGACAATCTGCTTTACCAAAAGTCCATCAATTTAAATGTAAATCTCCAAAACTTCTCACAGAAACATGTACATATTTAACCAAATATCTGGACACTATGGCTACAAAATCACTGCAGTAGAGACTACAGCCATGAAATTAAAAGAAGTTTACCACTTGGAAGAAAAGTTATGACCAACCTAGACAGCATATTGAAAAGCAGAGACATTCCTTTGCCAAAAAAGTCTGTCTAGCCAAGGCTATGGTTTTTCCAATGGTCATGTATGAATGTGAGAGTTGGACTGTGAAGAAAGCTGAGTGCTGAAGAACTGATGCTTTTGAACTGTGGTGTTGGAGAAGACTCTTGAGAGTCCCTTCGACTGCAAGGAGATCCAACCAGTCCATTCTAAAGGAGATCAGCCCTTGGTGTTCTTTGGAAGGAATGATGCTAAAGCTGAAGCTCCAGTACTTTGGCCACCTCATGCGAAGAGTTGACTCATTGGAAAAGACTCTGATGGTGGGAGGGATTGGGGGCAGGAGTAGAAGGGGACGACAGAGGATGAGATGGCTGGATGGCATCACCGACTCGATGGACGTGAGTCTGAGTGAACTCCGGGAGTTGGTGATGGACAGAGAGTCCTGGCGTGCTGCGATTCATGGGGTTGCAAAGAGTCAGACAAGGCTGAGTAACTGAACTGAACTGATGACCCATCCAACTTGAAATAGAAAGTTAGCCATCACAGGTAGAGACAACTAAAATNATGGCTGGATGGGATCACTGACTCAATGGACGTGAGTCTGAGTGAACTCCGGGAGTTGGTGATGGACAGAGAGTCCTGGCGTGCTGCGATTCATGGGGTTGCAAAGAGTCAGACAAGGCTGAGTAACTGAACTGAACTGATGACCCATCCAACTTGAAATAGAAAGTTAGCCATCACAGGTAGAGACAACTAAAATAGTTAACTAAAATAGTTTCTCTAGTCTTAATGAAATTAATGTAATTCAAATCCTTGGCTCAATGGTAAAGAATCCACCTGCAACACAGGAGACCTGGGTTCAATCCCTGGGTTGGGAAGATCCCCTGGAGGAGGGCGTGTCAACCCACTCCGGTATTCTTGCCTGGAGAATCATCATGGACAGAGGATCCTGGTGGGCTACAACCATGGGGTCACAAAGAGTCAGACATGACTGAGTGATTAAGCACATATTCTTATTCAGCTATCTAGAAAAAAAGAGCCAGATTAAAAAGCAGATAAATGGCTCATTAAGACATTATTTTAATGAATTGTATAAAGTAAAAACTAATGTTGGGAGACATAAATGACTTTTCTTACCATTTCAGTGCAACAGTTATAAAGTTTCATGAAGATAAATGTACATAAATATAGATGCATCAGCCAACTTGTGAGGAAAAAAATAAACTTTATTCCATCATCCAGTTTATTTCAAAAATTGTCAGGCTATAAGATATTGAAGAGAATCTGTGATAGGCAAAATAATAGCTCCTTGAAGATGTCTGCATTCCTATCCCTAGAACTTTAAAATAGTTTACCTTTCATGGGAAAAGAGACTTTCCAGTTGCAACTGGATGGACTAAATCATTTCAGTAATGTCTGACTCTTTGCAACCCTATGTGCTATAGCCCATCAGGCTCCTCTGTCCATGCACTTGTCCAAGCAAAAATACTGGAGTCGATTGCCATTTCCTCCTCCAAGGAATCTTCCCGGCCCAGGGATTGAACCCAGGTCTCCTGCATCTCCTGCATTGCAGGTAGATTCTTTACCTCTGAGCCGCCCCAGTTATGACTAAATTAAGGATTTTGAGATCAGCAGACTAGCCTTCTAGTCAATAAACCAGTGTAATCACAAAGGTCTTATACCTGGACACAAGAGGAACAAAGTTAGAAAAGAAGATGTGGCAATAGAAGTTGAGGTGAGAAAGAGAGAAATAGAAGCTGAGGTGAGAAAGAAAGAGAGAGATGAGAAAGAGAGAATTGATCCTCTTGAAGTGTGGTGTTGGAGAAGACTTTTGGGCGTCCCTTGGACAGCAAGGAGATCCAACCAGTCCATCCTAAAGGAAATCAGTCCTGAATATTCATTGGAAGGACTAATTATGAAGCTGAAACTCTGATACATTGGCTACCTGATGCGAAGAACTGACTCAATGGAAAAGACCCTGATACTGGGAAAGAATTAATGTGGGAGGAAAAGGGGATGACAGAGGATGAGATGGTTGGATGGCATCACCGATGTGATGAACATAAGTTTGAGTAGGCTCTGAGAGTTGGTGATGGACAAGGAAGCCTGGTGTGCTGAAATCCATGGGATCACAAAGAGTTAGACACAACTGAGTGACTGAACTGAACTGTACTGAATCCAGACTTTGAAAATGGAGGAAGATCACAAGTCAAGGATTAAGGAATGCAGTATTTATCTAGAAACTGGAAAAGGAAAGGAAATGGATTCTTCCACTGAGGGTCCAAACGGAGCATAGCTTGTTGAAATTTTGATTTTAGGTCTTCAGACCTCCAGAACTATAAGATTAGTGTGTGCTCTAAAGTGCCACAGATTTGTGTAGTTTATTACAGCAGCAAATCTTTACCACTTGAGCCACTGGGAAAGCCCTTAGCAGTAGTAGAAAACTTAAAAAATAAATAAACTCTTACTGATTTAGAGAGCTATGATTGTAATCATGTTTAGAAAAATGGCATTCTGTAAATTACAAAGTTCTTTTAGTAACCATGGTAAGCAATCAGACTGAATGCAAGTTCCATGAGGGACAACAGAAACCATATATTTTGTCTACTTCTCTAATCTTTGAGCATAGTACATAAATAACACACATGAGGTTAAAAAGACATAAATAGTCTGAGGAAGGATGCCCTAATCTTTATGATATTTAATTAATATACTAAATGTCTCTGTGTTAATGTCTTCAACGTTTATGAAGGTATATTGCCTCAAACCAAGATCTTTTTCAGTCAACACCAGTTTTCTAGTAAACATGTGAAATAAAGTAGTATCATGATCATGTTTGACTTATTGCTCCTTTACTTATCAAAGTCTGACACTGATACCTTATAGTATTTATACTTGATATTAATTTACCATATTTTTACCAATTCTATTCTTCATGGCACTGTTCTACATAATGATCTGAAGAAATGTGAATCAATTTTCAGGAACCAAAAAGATAAAGAGAATCCACAGATTTTCCCTTCAAGGATAACAAATCTCCCTGTCATTAGCATTAGTAAAAATTAAAAAAATAAACAATTAATTAATTTTATCATTTTTACTACTTATTAAAAATAAATAATAATAATAAAAATAAATCAGTAAAAAGTTCTGACAAAAATAATTCTCCACTTTTCAAGTAAAACACTTTGAGAAATCAAAACACAGAAGCTATTTTAAAAGTCACCAATTTAATACTAAATTAGCAATTACATGTTACCAATTTTTGTATATATTTTGACTTCAAATACATCACTTAGACTCTAATGGAGAAAAATAGAGTTTTTATAGAGATCTAGCCACTAGCTAATTGAAATAGCAAATGTTTACCTTGTATCAACTTTGGACAGTGCCACTGGTTAACAGATTAAGATTTACGGAATGTCATTGCTAATGGCTCACAATGGTTGCAGCTGCACTATTGTGGTGGTCCAGGAAGTGTGCTTGGCTAAAGGAGAACTGCATCTGCATGCTTGATGCTAACACTCAGGCCTTTTATAGCTCTAATAAAGTTAACAATTTATGCACAGACATGCCAGAATCTAGAGCCAAGCAAATGAAATCACTGAGGTTGAGTGGCACAGATTCAAGCTGTCTGCCAGGAACATGTGCAGCTGTACTAGAAAAAGGAAGTAGATTTCACTGACACACCTGCTACAGATACCTGGCTTGTAAAAATCTGTACTTCTTTCCTCTATTAGATGCATGCAACACTTAGTTCATTATTGCTCATACATGTCAAAGGGTGAGATCCAGAGTCATGATCATGTACTTATTCAATTTATTCAACAAAGGAGGTGACTCACTTTAAATTTGGTGTTAGGGATGTGTGGTGTACAATCTTTCTTTTTCTCCATCCTACTTATTCAGTAAATTTGAGCTAGGCAGGTGGGTAATCAATCCAAATGTGAAGCTTGTAACCACTGCTAACTTTAAGTACCTGGATTACTTAAAGTTTACTTATAGTCATTGCGACTTCTGAACGTTTTACCTTATGCTGCCTTGTAAGAGATCAGTCTGTATTATTGCATAGTCAAGAGGTCTTATAGCCTAAGAAATGCCCGAGTGCCCAGATTGAAGCCATATACTAAATCCAACCAAGTCAAGCCAATCTCACCACATGTGATGGTGGGGGTGGAAACTTATCATCAGGAAAATGATCTCTTCCTGTGACTTCATCTGTATTATCAGGAAGCAGAAGAAGAGTGATATATCTATTGGCTTTCTCAGACCTCAACATTTGTTGAGAATTTGGATCAAGAATTGGGCATGTAATAGAAACAGAAATGAATGTTGTTCAAAGTAAGATTTGAACATTATGGATTTGATCATATTTTAATTAAGTCCTATCATGAGCCTCTGATAGATATGTAGCAACTCTGCCAGGAAACAGTATAGGGTATAACACAGGAGAACAATTTACTATTTTTGTCAGATCAGAGTGAATATCTTCTAAAAGATTGTGTATTTCCCTATTCAGGTCTTAGCAAAAACACAGCCTTAGTATTTTCAGAATGATGTAGTAGTTCAAGTGAGAAAGTGGTCATAGATTAAACAAAAAATAGAAAGAGGGAGATTGGAGCAAGAAACAAGCAAAGCTGAGGTTAACCATCAGTTCAGTTCAGTCACTCAGTCATGTCCGACTCTTTGCAACCCCATGAATCGCAGCATGCCAGGCCTCCCTGTCCATCACCAACTCCTGGAGTTCACTCAGACTCGCATCTATCGAGTCAGTGATGCCATCCAGCATTCTCATTCTCATGAGAATGCCATTTTCAGAGAATGCCATCTTATTCTCTGTCGTCCCCTTCTCCTCCTGCCCCCAGTCCTTCCCAGAGTCTTTTCCAACGAGTCAACTCTTCGCATGAGGTTAGCCATAGGTTAACCATAGTATAGGATTTGTTTCAAGAACAGTATGTGCCAAAGAGCTATGTGAGATCATTCAGCCCAACATTTCAGAAAGGGATTGACAACTCTGTATAGAAAATGTCTGAAAACTCTAAGGTATTCTGAAATCTTTATTTCTAAGGATTTCAGATACACTGGATATACTTATTCCTGTTGTTGAATCTACTATAGCTACTCATATGCATTCTTAGTAAATTCATCTTCTTTCCTCCAAATATTTTATCCCCTGTAAATGATGAAACAGCCTTGTTTAGAACCATGTATCTTTCTTATATTAGCCNAGGTATTCTGAAATCTTTATTTCTAAGGATTTCAGATACACTGGATATACTTATTCCTGTTGTTGAATCTACTATAGCTACTCATATGCATTCTTAGTAAATTCATCTTCTTTCCTCCAAATATTTTATCCCCTGTAAATGATGAAACAGCCTTGTTTAGAACCATGTATCTTTCTTATATTAGCCAAAACATATTCTTACAGTTAATTAAGTTAATGTCTTCATGGCTTCTGAGAAAAAAGAAAGACAGATGTTAAATCAAATATGCAAATATCCCAAATATCAGAATATCATATAAAATATTCAGTGGAAAATATAAATTATCTAATTATCTAGTTAGCTTCTTCTAATGAAGGGCTGCCAGTTCTAGCTAGAGTGCCAAAAAGAAGATCATTCTGATGATATTACTAATGCTTTCATGCTCTTTGCTTTGAATAACTTTTACTTAGTAATTTCCTTTTCTAAATTTAATGAACTTAGTTGTGCAATACAAACAACAAAATGTAATACTTTAGATGATTCAGAGATGTATTTTACAGGTGAAAATGGGACTAAAGGAAAATAAATATCAAAATTAACTCACAATGACTTTACTAATACTACAACTGAGGGTGGCTCCAGCCTCCTAATATTAGTTTTCAGGTTCCTAATGTAAAATAAAATGTAAATTCTGGTTTGATTTCTCTGAACATGCTTTGCACTTTTATAATGTTCTTTCTATTTCAAAGAGGACAGTCAAACTGGAAAAAATAGCATTTTGATTGGTTTGATAAAATTTTCTTTGTAATTTATTACAGTTTTAATTTTGTATGTTTATAATACAAACTCAATGATTAGGGAGATATAAGGAGATATAAATATTTTAAATTAACACACTAATTAAACTTATCTTTCATTATGGCAATTATAAAACTTTGATTTCTATACATTTTAATTTATAATAGACACCATAAAATAATGTTTCCTGTTTTATTTCATACATTGCCCTGCAAATGTACCTTTTATTTAAAAACTTTAGAAATCATTTGTTATACAAACAAACATGAGATGTGTATAAGAGACNAAAACTTTGATTTCTATACATTTTAATTTATAATAGACACCATAAAATAATGTTTCCTTTTTATTTCATACATTGCCCTGCAAATGTACCTTTTATTTAAAAACTTTAGAAATCATTTGTTATACAAACAAACATGGATATATTACAATAAATGAAGAATCTAGAAAAGTAAAATTAATATATAAAAATATATTTTGCTAAATTCTAATTGCATTAAGTTGTTTTAAAAAGAATATACAGAACTAGTTAGTTATTAGGTAATCAAGAAAATATGCTCTAAAATATATTTAGATTGGAACATTTATTGTTGTTTTAAAATACGTTTTTAGATAAAACTATAAAATTTCTAGAAGAGAACATAAGAGTGACCTTGGATCTGGTCACTTAAAAAATCAAATTTTTTATTCTTCCTGTCAGATTTTTCTTTTTTTTCTTTTGAGACAAAATTCGCATGACTTGAAATTAACCATTTTAAAGTGTACAGTTTAGAAGCACTTAGCACATTCACAATGTTGTACAACTATCATCTCTATCTAGTTCCAAAATATTTTAATCATCCCAAAAGGAAATCATGTACTGGTTAAGCTGTCACTCCCCATTCAGCCACAACCACTCATTTGCTTTAGGTTTCTATTGATTTACTTATTTGGTATATTTCATATAAATGAAATTATGCAATATGTAATCTTTCATAGTTGGCTTCTTTCACTTAACATGTTTTCAGCAATCATCTATATTGAAGCATATATTTGTACTTCCTTTTTTACTGAATAATATTTTATTCTATAAATATGACACTTTTGTTTATTCATTCATCTGTTAATGGATATTGTGAACAATGGTACTATAAGCATTCATGTGCAAGAATTTGCTTCAATACCTGTTTTCAGTTCTTTTGAATTTATACTTAGATATAAAATTGCTAGGTCATATGAAATCCCATGTATAACTTTTCAAGGAATGGGCAAACTGTTTCCACAGTGGTAACATCAATTTTCATTTATCATTTTTTCATTTTTTTCTAATATTATTATCATAGCTTCATAGTGCATGTATGGAATGGTATCTCAATAAGTTGTATATGAAAGAAAAGCATAATTTATTAAGGAAAAAGAAAAGAACTGTTAAGTTGGGCTTCACTAAAATAAAAACCTCTTCAAAAGACACCGTTAAGAGACTAGAAAAACAACTTTGCCAAACACAGATCAGATTGTGGACTGTTATCCAAACTAAACAAAGAACTCTAAAAACTCAACAGTAAAAAAATAATTCTTTTTTTTAATGGAAAATATCTGAACAGACACCTCATCAAACAAGATGTGCAGAATGATAAATAAGCATGTGACAAATGAAGCTCAACATTATTTATAATTAGAAAGTTTCAAGTTAAAACAAGATCCCATTACATACCTATTAGAATAGTTAAAATACAAAAAAACTGATGGTAGTAGTTAATGGTGAGGTTGTCAAGCAAGAGAGATTCTTATTCATTCTTGATTGGAATACAAAATATATGGCAAATCCGGAAGAGAGTTTGGTAGTTTCTTAGAAACATAATCTTACTATGTGATCCAGCAATCACACTGGGTATTTCAACTGTTCTAAAAGTTATGTACACCGAAAACCCTGTAACTTATATTTACAGCTGCCTCATTCATGGTAACCAATCCTAGAAGGAGCCAAATGTCCTTTAACAGGTTAATGGATTAAAAACAAAAAACTGTGGTATAGCTGTACAATGGGCAGTTTTTCATCAGCAAAAAAATTGAGCTATCAAACCACAAAATGACATGAATGAATCTGAAATGCATATTGCTAGATGACAGAAGTCAGTCTGCAAAAGGGTATATATTATATGTTTTCAATTATATAACATTCTAGAAAAGGAAAAACTGTAAAATAAAAACTATCAGTGATATTGAGGATTCAAAACAAGGGCATGAAATATGAATATGGAAGACAAAATGAATCTTTTATGTATGGTAAAATATTTATAATATATAAAAAAGTTTCAGTATGATGAAACTATTCTGCATGGTATTACAATGGTGTTATATGACATTGTCCATTTGCCAAAATTCACAGAACTTTACAAAGTAAACTTTAATAAATGCAATAAGAAATATTTAGGAGGTTGGATAAATCCCAGAAAAAACTCAGAGTGTGACAAAGCAATGTAACTGTATTACAAATATATGAAACAACTTTAGTGAAGGAAATGGGGAGAGAAGGCACTGACCTAATTAACTACAGATGAGTTGGATTCTTGAGACTAAAGGTGAAAGGAATTGCACACAAGTACTGTTCTTTAGTTGATGAAGTTTTTTCAATGGGAAATGAGTCAACAATTTTGATCCTGCTGTATATACATACTGGAATTCAAACAAGTAACTATCAATAGATGGTAGATGGTGGGAGCCAGTTTACTAATTGTACAAATGAGAACTTACAAATAAAGGAAGGGAAGAATCATTTATATAGTAATGAATTACTTTATACATCAGTATAAATTCCTATTTATTGTTGTTCAGTTACTGAGCCATGTCTGACTCTTTGTGGACCCATGGCCTGCAGCTCCCAGGCTTCCTTGTTCTATACTATCTCCCAGAACTTGCTTGATCTCACGTCCATTGAATAGATGATGCCACCCAACCATCTCATCCTCTGTCATCCCTTCTCTTGCCCTCAATCTTTCCCAGCATCAGGGTCTTTTCGAATTAGTCAACTTTTCAGTTCAGGTAGCCAAGGTATTAGAGCTTCAGCTTCAGCATCAGTCCTTCCAACAAAAATTCAGTGTTGATTTCCTTTAAGATTGACTGATTTTATCTCCTTGCTGTCTAAGGGACTCTCCAAGAGTCTTCTCCAGCACCACAATTTGAAAACATCGATTCTTCAGCACTCTGCTTTCTTTACAGTCCTACTCTTACATCCATACAGGACTACTGGAAAAATCATAGCCTTGACTATACAAACCTTTATTGGCAAAGTGATGTCTCTGTTTTTTAATATGCTGTCTAGGTTTATCATAGTTTCTCATCTAAGGAGTAAGTGTTTTTTAATTTTCTGGATGCAGTCACCATTCACAGTGATTTTGGAGACCAAGAAAATAAAATCTGTCACTGTTTCCACTTATTCCCAAACTATTTCCCATGAAATGATGGGACCGAATGCCATGATCTTTGTTTTTTGAATGTTGAATTTTAACCAGCTTTTTCACTCTCCTTTTTCACCTTTATCAAAAAGCTTCTTATATACAGATAGTTGCATATAAAAATCTTTATGAAAATATATGTATATATAGGGGCTAGTACACACACATGTATTCCCTTACTTTGTCTGTGAAAATGGGCTAACAGCAGTGAAATCCCAGCAAAAGCGAAGACATCTAGCATCCAGTGTTTGATTTTTACAACCATTCTCCAGTTAAAGAAAACAATTTCTTGGAGAAATGACTGATTCTAAGACAGGGATACTAATGTATAATATGAATGTCAAAGATATTGGAGTGTTAGAAAGTAAGAAAATGCTCAGTAATAATAATAAAACACATCAATGAGTGAAAGTCAAAAGGACACAGGAGCTATCTGAAAGAATTTTCAATGGACAAAACCAGAAAAACTTGAAAGAACAACAAATAAAATAGTACTGGAGTATTTGGATTGTATTCCAAGGCATAAAACAAATATTCATGATTCCATATTGTTATAAACAAATAATTGAATAAATAAATAAATCTGAGAGAAGAGACAAATATACCATATGGGAGTATTCCAGATAATTTCTGAAACTACTATAACCTAAAGGAAGAAGAGTATGACTTCCCAGTCCTTAAAGATGTTCTAGGCATTGCAACCTCCTTCTGAAGAATATGGTATAGAACACACGCATGCACGGGAAGGGGAGTAAAAAGAGAGTAACCATATGATGGAGACATATGAAAAGCGTTGCTTCAGAGGATAGTCAAGGTAAACATTAGCAGTGAAAATCATTTATGCACCCTTGCACGCATCCTAAGTTGCTTGTCATGTCCGACTTGTTGCGACCCTGTGCACTGCAGCCTGCTCTAGGCAAGAATACTGGAGTGGCTTGCCTCGCCTTCCTCCAGGGAATCTTCCAGACCCAGGGATGAACCTGTGTTTTTTATGTCTACCTGCATTGACAGGTGGGTTCTCTATCATGAATGACACCTGGGAAGTCCACTCAGTTTATGCTCTTAATATGAACATGGCACTTTGTCATTTTGGCCTTCCTCTCAGAAACTGGTAACCTCAGTATATTTATGAGGAAAACATCAGACAAATTCAAATAGAGGGCCATTATATAGAATGTCTGACCAGTAATTCTCAAAAGAGTCAAGGCCATCAAAAACAAAAGTGAGAAACTGTGACAGCCTTGAGGAGTCTAAAGAAATGTGACAACTAAACATAAATGTCAGAAAAAGAGCATTAAGTAAAACTGAAGGAAGCCTGAATCAAGTGTGGATTTAATTAATGATAATGTATCAATATTCATTCACTAATTGTAAGAAACTATCATTTTTAAGTAAACTGATTTAAATTCAAAAAGATCAGTGTGTTCTTTACTAGTTTATAAAAGTANATAAATGTCAGAAAAAGAGCATTAAGTAAAACTGAAGGAAGCCTGAATCAAGTGTGGATTTAATTAATGATAATGTATCAATATTCATTCACTAATTGTAAGAAACTATCATTTTTAAGTAAACTGATTTAAATTCAAAAAGATCAGTGTGTTCTTTACTAGTTTATAAAAGTAAATATTTTATTACCTCCCATGGAATAATGTGCCAGGCTTGCCTTATTGATAGAGATTCAGTGCTGCAACTCGTGGGGTTGCAAAGAATCGAAAACGACTGAGAAACTGAACTGAACTGAACTGAGTGAATTTTTATAAAGGACTGAAGAAAGGAGATTGTTTAGTGTTAATTAATTTATTTTATTTGGAGGATAATCGCTTTACTATATTGTGATGGTTTTTCGCCTTACATTAACCAGCATGAATCAGTCACATGTATTCCATTTTTTCCCCAAGGCAGAAGACCACAAAAAGAAGACTCATCTTAAAATGTCTACTGCAAACTAGACTGTTTCTTACTTTGGGAAAATACATTTTAATGATTTGATTTTCATTCGTGAAAAACTTCTTAAGCCATTCTGTCATAACATTTAAATCTGAGTCTGTGTGAAATGGATTCATGGGTTTATTTCAAAATCAAAAGTATAGAATAACTGATGCTTTGAATTTATAATGTTGCCTGTACTTTCCTTATCCCCTTATATAAATTCTAGTTTTATAAAGCTTCACATGTAAATTGAATAAATTTAAAATATATATATATATATATAAAGTCATGTACTTTTCAGCAATTACTGATGATTTCCATTATAGTTGATTCTTTGTTATTATTCTAGTATGTTTGTGTATTTTCAAAATTTGTTTTTTATTAATGTATCCTGCACCAACAAAACATCAATAAATCACTCTTTTTTTGCATGTAATAATTTTTGTTTCTTTTGATTTTTGTGTATGTAATATTTTTTAGCAGCAGGAAAAAGTTTGCAGCAAACAAGATAATATTATAAAATAATGTGATAACAAATATGCTCAATACAGAATTTAATAAATTGCAAGCACATAAAAGCAGAGATAATCAACCTCTCATTCAATAAATAAATGCATAAAAATCCATTTTTGCTAGAGAGACTGGCTACAGAATGATTTATTTTCAATTCCAATTTATCCAAGAGTAGACCGAACTATATAATATATAAAGATTCACACATGCAAACTGTTATTTTAATGATAAATGATGCCATATCAAAAAGGCAGAACTATTCTCTAAAGAACTGCAGTTAGTTAAAATTCGTCTACCTCTTCTAAGGCATAAAATTAATTGACTTAAATATCAATGTTTTAAGTTTCAAAGTACTAAAATTATGGATATGTCAGAAGAAATTTTTCTATGCTTTTAAGTTGTTTGATCTTTTTGAAGGAGCAGAGAAAGAAATAAGTGGCTTGAACGTACCTACAAAATTAATGTAGTTCATATTTTGATACAAAGACACCCTAATACAGCAATTGAATTTTGAAATAGGTTTCTAGTGTAATTTACCACATATTCACTATGTTTACTTAATGCACAATATTCAACACCTCAACATCTGTGTTGTTTCATCCCAAGACTGATTGTTAATTTCTATGCTTGACGCTGTAGTCTAACTTTCTGACATACCATAAATTTGGAATTGAGGAAAGCCTCATGTGGGAATGTTTTGTCAATCTTTCAGCCTGCTGTATTTAATCTGGAGTGCTAGAATAAAGTGCTTGCTGAGATGAATCAGTGAAATAACACTGATGCCATCTGAAAGCATGGCAATGAATATGTTCACTTTTCATAAACAAAATAAATCAAATTACATTGAAATCAAAATTTGCAAGTGATTTAGCATTCCTACCAAGTCAAACTAGATTCACTCACATTCTTTATAACCTTTTTTTTTTATAGTGTCCATTGTTTTCCTCTGCTCTCTTTCTCCATAGATAAGGTAGAAAAAATTCTGCCTTCACCTGTGTACTATATTCAGTATCCCCCCAGAAAGATGAATTTATAAGGAAAGAGGATTCACAGGAGCCAAAATATATCAAATATATAGTTTTTATTTTCAGTGCAAACCAGGGATTATTTTCACAACTAATATAAACTGATGTAGTACTGCTATTTCAAAGAGATTGTAGGTCTTTTTTCTAAGACCCTAAAAGATTGGAAGCTAATTCCTGTCATGCAAAAGATATGGCTAAGAATGTTCTTCATTGAGTCTTTGACAAGTTTGAATTTTTTAAAAATGGTAAATATGCCACTGTACTTTCACACAGAAATTATGAAATTTCACATGCAAAATACAAAAAGTAGTCATTCAAGAAAAGATGAGTAAGAAGGAGAACAGCATCCAGGATAAGCCCTAGTTTAAAGAAAAAATAAATTTAATGTCATGTGTTAAAAATGTGTGTTTTATATAATTTCACCAGTGTTACAAAGTGAAAACACCTCTCAAAAACACACATTTCTAAAGTCCTTTGCATATTCTAAGCAGTTGATAATCTGTATCTTTGAGTAAAGAAATAAAGATAAAGAATGAGTTTTCCCTCTACTCTTCATTCTAAGAGTTTTATTTGATGCAAAAGACCTCACTCTAAATATAGATATCCTAAAGAAGTCACATCATTACTGGTCAGAAATATGTGTGATCACATTGATGAATCATTTGTTTTCCACTGAAATTCAAGCAGCAGCATTGAGGGAAAGGCAAGCTTGATGACTGAGTTAGAGGAAATACCGCAAGAGGGGAAAACTTAAACTTGAAAGGTGTCTGTTATGGGAAACTAAAGTCATAAATAGATGCTTGATGTCTGGCACATAGCATGAGGATACTGGTTGCTTAGAGATTAAGGAAGTGAGGATGTCACAAAGTGAATAACCAGAAAGAGATACACTAAACTGCAAACAATTATTTTGTTACTTCTGCAAATATAAGCAGTCAGTTAGAGCCACTCTCCAAGTATCATTGATAATGTATTCATATCAATAAAGTAAAAATATAACAAAAAATTAGCTAACATGCCAAATTTATGTATATATATGTATACATATATATATATATAACTTTACTAATATGTCATTGATTTTCCAGAACATACTCAAAAATAGAAATACTTAAAGGATGAGATAAATTTAAAACTGTGTTTCTTAATATTTTCTATCCATTCCTTAGTGAATCTATCTACTTATGCCCTAGTGAATAATTTGGGATCCACTGTTATATGGGATGACTAAGGAGGCAAACAAACAAGAGTTTAAAATCCTGTCTTTGACTCTTTCTAGTGGTGTTGTGCTTGAAAAGTTACATAAATTTTCTGAGCTTATTTTTAAGTTATTTTTTATAAAAGGAGGATAATAGATGATGGAATTCCAGTTGAGCTATTTCAAATCCTGAAAGAAGATGCTGTCAAAGTCCTGCACTCAATAGGCCAGCATATTTGGAAAACTCAGCAGTGGCCACAGGACTGGAAAAGCTCAGTTTTCATTCCAATCCCAAAGAAAGGCAATGCCAAAGAATGCTCAAATTACCACACAATTGCACTCATCTCACATGCTAGTAAAGTAATGCTCAAAATTCTCCAAGCCAGGCTTCAGCAATACGTAAACCGTGAACTTCCTGACGTTCAAGCTAGTTTTAGAAAAGGCAGAGGAACCAGAGACCAAATTGCCAATATTCGTTGGATCATGGAAAAAGCAAGAGAGNTGGACATGAGTCTGAGTGAACTCCGGGAGTTGGTGATGGACAGGGAGGCCTGGCGTGCTGCTATTCATGCGGTTGCAAAGAGTCCGATACGACTGAGCGACCGAACTGAACTGAACCGAACTGAATATGAGCAGTGATAGCTTACAGGGAACAATCGGATTTCTGATCTCTGAAGAAGATTTCGCTTTGGGACCAGGGACCAGTCTTGATCACTCAGGAGCTTTTGTGTAGCATAATATTATTAAAGTCCAAAAGGGACAGAAAAAACTTCCAACATAGATCTCAGAAGAGGGATGGAGAGTGTCCTCATGGCTAGTCTCAGCAAGGGAGTTATATACTTTTTAAATTAGTTACTACAGTAAATCAAAAGAAGATTTCAAAGTTGTAAAAGTTCTATCAGACCCACTCCCACAATTTACATTATAAGATAACAGGATTAGTCAGAAGGTTTTCAAGGAGTTGAAACTATCCTCAAGCAAGATACATTGTTGTTATATAATCCTTAGTACAGATTTTAAACTGAGTTGTTTGTTGTGTAATTATATCAGTTCTTGGGCTTAAAACAAAACATTATATGTGATCAAGACTAAGGGATGTACAGAGAGAAAAAAATAAAAGACGTTTGTCCCTTCCTCCTCCTTGAGAATTCCATACCCCGTCTCCTCCCTGAGAGCCTCAGACCCATTTCTCATCCTTGGGCACCCAGGACTTCTTATCAGCCTGCCTAGGAATTGGCTCTCTCAGTAGAAAGTAGAACTCTAACAAATGTTTCTTAATTACACTTCATCCTGAGTTCTGCCCTTTTGCAATTAATTTTAATACTAAAAAAAAATAGAGCTAGAATACTTAATTCTAAAGAATTTCATGCAAAACTTGAAAATTTGATAAATCTATTATATTTAAATTATTAATGATATTAATGACATCATTCAAGATATTCTAATTTTTCTGCACTTGATAAAATATTTTCAGAGAAATGTTAATGTTTCAGTATGATTATATTTTTTTTATTTCTCTTATATTTCTTCTGATTTTTGCTTTGTGTATCTTTGTTTCTTTGTTGTTAGGTGTCTAATGGTCTTTGATATCTGTCTTCTTTGTGAATTGTACTTTTTATCACTGAAAATATTCATTTTTGTTTAATTTAAAAATAAATTTTAAAAAAACTTGAAAATTTGAATGAATTTCTAAATATAAATGTATTCTTAAATGTCTTATCAATAATAGTCTGATATGTCTGTCTTGGACACTAAAATATATTCAACTTAATAATTTTGGTAAATATTATTTAACACCAATGAAAAGGTTAGATATAAAGTATATTTGGTATGCTTCAGTCTTGATTTAATCGTCTGGTCAATTTCTATAATCAAAAATATGCTTATTTTTGTGCTTCCACTGTACTCTATATGGGATATGCTTATCTACCTACAAAGCTAAATACAATTTATAGAAGCAAGTATAAGCATATATCATTTGGTATTGGAGAATAAGCTTTGCTAAAACTATAAAAGCTGAATACAAATTTGAAAAAATATATACTTTTTTATGATAAGTAAAATGTAAATTTTTACTTAACTGACACCTTGAATAAAGAATTAGTTTGCAGTGACACTGGCATTAGGAATCTGTTAGCATTTTTCTCTTTAACCCTCTTGGGAAGAACACAGGACAAAGAGTTTAAAGATAAATTACAATAACTTTAAATATCAGGGCATTATTCATTGTGACAGTAACACAAATATACATAGGTCTTGAAAGGTAAGTGTACACACATACATACACAAATACATACTCAGACTCAGCGTACCACTTTAACTAAACTTAGATGCACATATGTGCATGTTCAGTCAAGGTCACACAGAGTACAGAGGGGCAACAGAGTAAACTTTCCAAAATCCAGAGGTTTAGGACTCAACTCCTAACTACTAAAATCTAAAGGTAGATCCTGACAAGCTGCTCACACTTCTCTCTAAGCCATAATTTATTAATCTGCAAAATAATGAATTGGGAGATTTGCTGGCTCATTTCATAACAGAAACTCTCCAATGACCCACATATTTTCAACTTTTATCTTTATTTTCCCCTGAATACCTCTTATAATAAGCAGAATNAACTCCTAACTACTAAAATCTAAAGGTAGATCCTGACAAGCTGCTCACACTTCTCTCTAAGCCATAATTTATTAATCTGCAAAATAATGAATTGGGAGATTTGCTGGCTCATTTCATAACAGAAACTCTCCAATGACCCACATATTTTCAACTTTTATCTTTATTTTCCCCTGAATACCTCTTATAATAAGCAGAATGAAATATCAGTAACCCAGCTCTTAAAATTAATGCTTGTTTTCCATCTGCAAATGGAACAGAGGGGTTTATTATATATGATTATTTTTGTCAAGAAACACCAGATAAACAGCAAAAGGTAGATAAAAGAAAAAAAATATATATGTATATATATATTTATATATGTGTCTGTATACATAAAGAACTCAGAGCATGTTTGAAGTGAAAAACACTTTAGAGATAAAGATTTTGGATTGAGAGATATATTTACAAATTTATAATCTGAAGCTGAATTTTTTTTCCTGTAGCCTTTTAATGACAAACTGAGCTTTGCCTGAATAGAGGGCCATCACTAGAGAATACAGATATTTTAGGATTTTTGCAGACTTTATAGAGTAGGAGATTTTTTTTTTTTTTCTGTCAAAGGTCAGAGGATAAACATTTTCTCTATGTCAAATACTCAATTCTTCCATTGCAGACAAAATAACAGTAGATAATACATGTGAATTTATGTGTCTTTGTTGCAATACACTATGGACGTTGAAATTTTGATTTTGTATAATTTCACATTTCATGAAATATTGTTCTTCTTTGGATTTTTCCAACCGTTTAAAATGTAAGTACCATTCTTAGCTCATAAACTGTAAAAAAGTCAGTATGACAGATTAGGCTTTTGTACTATACAGTTCACTGACCCCTGGGCTAAAGATTCGACATTTGAGACTTGAAAGGATTCAAACATAGTGTCAGTTTCTCTCTCAAGACAATAGATTCCAAGTCCGTGTGAAACAGGAGGCACAGTTCTTGGCTGGAATATTCTGAGAAGCAGAGAAGACTTGGCCAAAGTGTGAGATAGAATCTGGATGGTCCTGAGAAGCAGTCCTGGTGAGTCCAGGACTCACTAAACTCTAAATTGAAAACTTTAGAGTCATTAGACTAAGCCTTCCTAAAGCTAAACCCTTCCTCCACTAAACTTCATCCAAGATAGGATTAAATTAATTTGCCTGCCACTCTATCTGGGGCTCCCGTGGTGGCTCAGCCTGCAACACAGGAGACCTGAGTCAGTCCCTGGGCTGGGAAGATCCCCTGGAGAGGAAACGTCTATACCTGCAAAAGAAAATGATGTGCTCTCTCTGAGGAAAGACTGCATAACCTAGAGCCTGCATTATTTTTTAGTACAACATGGCTAGAAATAAACAAACAAAAACACAGCCAGGAGACAAACAAAAAAAGAAACAAACAAGACTAAATTAGACATAACAAGAATGAGCAAATCAAGATAAAAATCAAGAGAATCTTTACATCATCCCTACAGACCCACCCACGGATGACCTAATAAACTTAACTGATAAAGACTATAAAATAATTATGATTAAAATATTCAAGTAAAGAGGTACAAAATAAAGAATTATTTAAGAAAAATTAAATCTTTCTGGTCATATTTGGGCATTAGGGTTTGAAGATCTCATAAAATGACCACTGTATACACACACACACATATACACACATCCCATAATCTGGACTACTATTTCTTTCTTCAGTATTTGAAATAATATTTTTGGTGAAGCAATCTTCTTTCTGGGGAGGATTTAAATATTATACTGTGTTTTTCTTGATAGTAGTAGCGCTATTCATATTTCTTTTACTTATTGTGTCAATCAGAATATACATTTCAAGGTCTTTTTTCTTCTCAAAAATTGTTAGCTATATTGGTGTTAAGGTTAATAATATATTTTCATTTTCATATATCTAGGGTCCAGAGTGATTTTTATCTGATTTTGGTAACTTGAAAATTTTTCCTTTTTTTTCTTGGTAGGTCTTGCTAGCATTTTATTAGAATCATCCACGTTTTCAAAGAACCACTTCTGTGTTAATGTATTCTGTATATTTTTATCTTTCATTGAGTTCTCTTTTCTTAATTATTTTCTTTTATTCACTTTGGATGCTTTGCTATACATTTCTAAATATCTTGGAATAGATGCTGAGATCATTGTTTTTCAGTTTTTATTTTCTTTTAATATATGTACTTATGGTTATATATTCCCCTGTAGGCTTTGTTTCACTATTTTCCACAAAGGTTTGTGTGCTGTGTCTTCATTTTCATTCTGTTTAAAATATATTTTATTTTCTATTGTAATTTTTCCTTTGACCCATGAGTTGTTTGAAAATATGTTGCTTAATTTCTAACAATTGGAGACTTTCTAATTATCATTTTTGTTACTTTTTTTTCTACAGTCAGAAAATATTCTAAATTCTGTTTAAATATACTTTGCAATCTCAATCATTGATTTTGTTTAGATATACTTTATGATCCAAAACTTGTATAAAATATGTAGTTGCTTATGAAATAAACATGTTTCTGTCTCTCTTGGATAGATTTTTTTTTACATGGCTGTTAATACATAGTTTTAATTATGCTTTTTATATTTTGTCTACCCTTATTGCTTTTTTGCTTGCTTGTATAAGGTTTGTAGGATATGTGGTTTAATACATCTCACAATGATTATAGATGTGACTACTTTTTTCATTTCATTTATTTATGTCAAATATTGCTTATCTCTATTATAATAGCTGAGACACATTTTTATAATCATCACCATATCTACCTGAATGGTTGACCTCTTATTATTATGAAATACCCATGTTTATCTCTAGTAGTTCTGACATTAATATCTATGTTATCTGACGTTAGTATTAATTATATCAATTTTCTTTGGCCACTGTTTTCATAGTAATTTTTTTTTTACATTTTTTTTTATTATTTTTATTTTTATTTTTTTTCATCTCAGGTGTACATGAGTTCCCAATCTTGAACTGCCCCCCCCCCACCTTCCAGTCCACATCAACTCTCTGGATCATCCCCGTGCACCAGTCCCAAGCATCCTGTATCCTGAACCAAATATNTTTTGGCTGTACTGGATCTTTGTTGCTATATGGGTTCTTCTGTAGTTGCAGCAAGTGGGGCTTTTGTCTAGTCGCAGTACAAGTGTTGCTCATTGTGGTGGTTTCTCTTATCATAGAACATGAGCTCTAAAGCATGCAGGCTCAATAGCTGTGGCACAGAGGCTTAGCTGCTCTGAGGCATGTGGGTTCTTCCCTGATCAGGGATCAAACCTGTATCTCCATTAGCAGGCAGATTCTTTACCACTGAGCCACCAGGGAAGTCTCGTTTGTTTGTTTCAGTTGTGATCTGAATAAGTTTGTATTCATTTCAAAAGGCTATTGTTTCAGTATAAAATTCTAAGTTGGCAATTATTTCATTTTTACAGAGGTCTTCTTCCACTGTTTTCTGAATTGCATAATTTTTGGCTGTCAGTCTTTGATTATTCTTGGAGAGCAATTGTTTTTTTCTTTTTAAGAAGGTTTTGAGTATGCCTTTGTTTTGTTTCCAATAGTTTTGTTATACTGTGCCTTTCTGTAGGGTTTTCATTTACTTATGGTTGGGGTTTCTATGACTTTCTGAATCCATTAACTGATATATTTATTTTGCTAGTATTATTTCTTCAAATATGGTTGATGCACAATGTCTTCCTTTTCTTCTTCTTTCTCAAACTGAAGTTATGTCTATATTAGTCTATTTCTCTATCCCTAGTAGTCTTTTCTATATTTTCTTTTATCTATTTTGCTTCAGTTTAGGAATTATCCACTGATATATCTTTCAGTTTACTAATCCTGTCTTTTGCTGTGTCTAACATACTATTTAAATCCATATAATTACTTCTTAATTTCATAAGTTGCATTTTTCAATTCCATGGACTTTGTTTTACATAAATTAAAAATCTCTGGTACAGCTGTCAGTGTTTTAATCTGTTTTCTACATCTTCACTTTCTATTTTTGTGACATTAATTCTTTCTCATCTAACTCTACTATCAATGAGTATGTTTGTATTTATTTTTTAGCTTATTATTTGGTCATGGGATATTATCTTTTGGTACTTAAGTCAATTTTATTGTACAATAGACATTGTATATAAACACTACAAAGCTTTAAATGATGATACTTGCAAAAGCCACAGAATTTAGAAAATATTAGTATTTCTTTAAAAAAAATCTAACTTTTTAAAAAAAGAAGTAATTTAAATTCTGTATTTCACACTTACCACCATGAAAAAGTAAGTTAAAATTTTCAGTGTTGACAACCAGCAGAGCCTTTCCACAAGGTTTATGAGCATTTGAATCGAAGACCCTAGGAAAAAGAAGGAACTAATGACCAGAAATTGGAAATTAATCATATAATTAGCCAGTGATTCACAGTATCATAGTCTGTCATAGATCTGGGCTTGAATATGTGTAAAGGAGGATATGGTAACTGGTTTATTCTGTGGATTACTCCATTTCATCTTGTAACATACCTTAATATGACCTCATTATCAGTGTTTTAATACTGAATATTCATTTTCTTGGAAGAAATAATCAAATGGATGTTTTATTTAGAAGACAGAGAGCTTTAACATCAGATAAGTGGAATTACATAAATTCAGTGCAGGCTGATAATTAGAGAAATCCCCAATTACAAAGAAAATATTAACTAACAGGTGAATTAGAAATCTGGAAATAAACAATCTATACTTATTGGGGAAGAAATTATTAGTATCAGACCATGTCTTTTTGTCTCTTATTCCTTGTGATGGAGGGAAGCCTTGTGTGTACTACTGCTTAATGGGTGATAAACAGAATGAATATGGACCACTTGTAGGTTGAGGGAACAGAAATTCCATCCACAATTCACTGCCATGGCAAATGCATAGGCCATGGATATGAAATAGTTCATTAATAGGATGATGGCACCCTAGGGATTTCAATATCATTCTGTGTACATATAGAGGATGATTATGTTAGAAAATCATGTAGATATTCAGCAAGCTTTCTAGGAATAAGAAACTGTTGTTGACGTTAGTTCACAGAGATTTTAGAGTGATTTGTTACCACAGGACAAACTAATTTATTCTAAATAATATAGAAGGGCTTCCCAGGTGGCACTGCTGCTGCTGCTGCTGCTGCTAAGTCACTTCAGTCGTGTCCAACTCTGTGCAACCCCATAGACGGCAGCCCACCAGGGTCCCCCGTCCCTGGGATTCTCCAGGCAAGAACACTGGAGTGAGTTGCCATTTCCTTTTCCAATGCATGAAAGTGAAAAGTGAAAGTGAAGTCGCTCAGTCGTGTCCAACTTTGCTACCCTATGGACTGCAGCCTAGCAGGCTCCTTCATCCATGGCATTTTCCAGGCAAGATTACTGGAGTGGGTTGCCGTTGCCTTCTCCACAGGTGGCACTAGTGGTAAATAATCTGCCTGCCAATGGAAGAGATTTGAGAGACACAAGTTTGATTCCTGGGCCAGAAAGATTTACTGGAGGAGGGGAGGGCCACCCATCCCAGTATTCTTGACTGGATAATCCCATGGACAGAGGAACCTGTCAAGCTACATACAGATCAAAAGGTCGCAAAGAGTTGGACGTAAGGAGCAGCAGCTGTGCTTTGTTGGAACAGCCGTGAAGAGATACCCCACGTCCAAGGTAAGAGAAACGGAAGTAAGACAGTGAGAGGGTAACAGGCAGGAATGCCAGGGGTCTCCAAACAGAGGAAATAGCTTGCAAATGTCAGACATTTTTCTCTCTCTTAAGCGGCAGGAGGAAACAAACTAGCGATATTTTGTCCTTCTCTATACAAATTTAAAAAGAGATTTCTCTTAAAATACTGTGTTGTCATAATGACACCTGGTTTCACCTGAAGTTAATCAATGCCCCTTTTTTTATGGAAATGTTTATCTTAAGCTATGCTAATGTACTATGCATTTACCCCAAACTCTGTCTTCAAGTCAGTTCTGCCTTTTGGCTCAGAACCTACTTGACAAATCAGTATGTTATATTCAGATATTAATCCTCTAATCTATGTAAATGAAATTATTTTTATGGTGATCTGCCATTCTTCAAGATTCAAGTTAATCATTTGATGGCCCAGGATGAATCATTTGGTGCCAAGATTATCCCAAAGTGCATCTTATGGATGAGGGACCTGGTGCCATTCTGAGTTTTAAGACATTCCTGTCTTTCGTTAATAGACTGCAAGTGACTATATAATATCCAGCTGAAGACTAGCAGGGGAGGTACTCTTTCTGCCCCCTTCTGATGCCTATGTCAGAAGCTTTCTCTATCTCCTTTACACTTTAATAAAACCTTATTACACAAAAGCTCTGAGCGATCAAGCCTTGTCTCTGGCTCCGGATTGAATTCTTCTCCTCTGGGGGCCAAGGATCCTGGTGTTGTGATTCAACATTTAAATGGTACCTATTGCAAGAGGTCATCAGAGGGAAGACACACTGAAACCATACTCACAGAAAATTAGTCACTCTAATCACACTAGGACCACAGCCTTGTCTAACTCAATGAAATTAAGCCATGCCCATAGGACAACCCAAGACAGGCAGGCATGGTGGAGAGGTCTAACAGAATGTGGTCCACTGGAGAAGGGAATGGCCAATCACTTCAGCAGTCTTGCCTTGAGAAACCCATGAACAGTATAAAAAGGCAAAAGACAGGATACTGAAAGAGGAACTCCCCAGGTCAGTAGGTGTCCAGTATGCTACTGGAGATCAGTGGAGAATTAACTCTAGAAAGAATGAAGGGGAGGAGCCAAAGCAAAAACAATACCCAGCTGTGGATGTGCCTGGTGATAGAAGCAAGGTCCGATTCAGTAAAGAGCGATATTGCATAGGAACCTGGAATGTCAGGTCCATGAATCAAGGCAAATTCGAAGTGGTCAAACAGGAGATGGCAAGAGTTAACGTTGACATTCTAGGAATCAGTGAACTAAAATGGACTGGAATGGGTGAATTTAATTCAGATGACCATCAGATCTACTACTGCGGGCAGGAATCCCTTAGAAGAAATGGAGTAGCCATCATGGTCAACAGAAGTGTCCGAAATGCAGTACTTGGATGCAATCTCAAAAACAACCGAATGATCTCTGTTCGTTTCCAAGGCAAACCATTCAGTATCACAGTAATCCAAGTCTATGCCCCAACCAGTAATGCTGAAGAAGCTGAAGTTGAATGGTTCTATGAAGACCTACAAGACCTTTTAGAACTAAACCCTGTATATTGTCACCCTGCTTATTTACCTTATATACAGAGTACATCATGAGAAATACTGGACTGGATGAAGTACAAGCTGGAATCAAGATTGCCAGGAGAAATATCAATAACCTCAGATATGCAGACACCACACTTATGGCAGAAAGTGAAGAACTAAAGAGCTTCTTGATGAAAGTAAAAGAGGAGAGTGAAAAACTAGCATAAAACTCAACATTCAGAAAACTAAGATCATGGCATCCGGTCCCATCACTTCATGGCAAATAGATGGGAAAACAATGGAAACAGTAACTTTAATTTTGGGGGCTCCAAAATCACTGCAGATGGTGACTGCAGCCATGAAATTAAGAGATGTTTGCTCCTTGGAAGAAAAGTTATGACCAACCTAGGCAGCATATGCAAAAGCAGAGACATTACTTTGCCAAACAAAGGCTCATCTTGTCAAAGCTATGGTTTTGCCTGTAGTCATGTATGGATGTGAGAGTGGACTATAGAGAAAACTATGTGTCAAAGAATTGATGCTTTTGGACTGTGGTGTTGGAGAAGATTCTTGAGAGTTCCTTGGACTGTAAGGAGATTCAACGAGTCCATCCTAAAGGAAATCAGTCCTGAATATTCTTTGGAAGGACTGATGCTGAAGCTGAAACTCTAGTACTTTGGCCACCTGATGTGAAGAGCTGACTCATTTGAAAAGACCTTAATGATGGGAAAGATTGAAAATGGGAAAACAAGGGGACAACAGAGAATGTAATAATTGAATGGCACCACTGACTCAATAGACATGAGTTTAAGTAAGCTCTGGAACTTGGTGTGATAGATAGGGAAGCCTAGTGTGCTGCAGTCCATGGGGTCAGAAATAGTCAGACATGACTGAGCTTCTGAACTGAACTGAAGTCAATTCAAAGTTTTAATAGCTATCCATATGATTCTAATATTGGTCAAAACAGCGACCAGTGAGTGAGCTACTAAAGAGCTTCACTGCAGCTTCCCCAGTTCTAGGCTCTCTCAGTCATATTCCATTGCTGTCAGATTTAGAATGTTCCATGGTATTTATAAACTCCTAAGATGTTTCATGAATGGATATTAACATTATTGAATGCCTTTTATCTGCCTATACTTTTCTCATCTTGTGATTTTTCTTCTTTATTCAATTAATATGGTGAGATACATCGTTTGATTTTTGAATGTTAATAATTACTGAAATTCAGTACTGAAAGGAACCCCACTCCATTGTGATTAATTAACTTTCAATATATTATATCATTCACTAGTGAGTTAATGAAAGTTTTTGTCTGTGTTCAGGAGTAATAATGGTCTGTAAATTTGTTTTCTTGTGCAATCTTTGTCTGATTCAATATCAGAGTATCTTAGAAAATGCACTGGGAAGTAGGTGCTCCTCCTCTTTCCTGGAAGAGTTACACAAGTTGGTATTATTTCTTTAACAGATGTCATTTTTTTTTAGGAAAGACACTAGCCCCTGTTTTCTTTATGAGAGTGTTTTTAACTATGGATTTTATTTCTTTAATAGATATAGAACTATTCAGATACTCTTTCATAAATGATTTTAGTAACTATTTTTAAAAGAAGTGGCATACACTCTGTAAAATTTACAGTTTATGGTTCTTCATGATATTATTTTATTATACTGTAATTTTTGCATCATCTGTGATGTTAGCTCCTCTTTCATTGCTGATATTTGTCATTGTATCTTCTGTTTATTCTTATTAATCTGATTCAAATTTTGTCAATTTTGTCCATCTATTGCAATCTGTTTTCAATATAATTTATTTTTTTCTATTTAAAAGTTTTTCTTATTCACTTCTATATTCATATTTATTATTTCCTTCCTTCTACTAGTTTGGGTTTAATTTTTCCATTTTTTGGATTATTAAGATAGAAATTTAGATAATCTATTATGGATCTTTATTCTTCTTTACTTGTTAGAAAAACTTATTATGATTCACATAAGACATAATTCATCCATTTAAACTATAGGAGTCAGTGGACTTCATTACATTCACAGAGTTGTACGTACATGACAACAATCCATTTTATAATATTATACTACCGCAAAAGAAGTGGCAGTTCTTATTAATTCCACAACTAGTAGTTCTTATTTAGTTCTTACTACTTTCACAAGTACTATCACCCTCCAGACCTAGGTAGTGTTTAAGCTAATTTCTGTGTTTATAGATTTGTATATTCTGGATATTTCTTATAGGTGGATGCTATAATATCTGGTCCTTTAGACTGGATTATTTAACTTAACATAGTAAGTTGAATGGTGGCTTCCCAAAAGATATGTATATGCATAGCCTGGAAATATGACATTTTAAGGGGAAAAGTGTTGCATATGTAATTATGTTTAGGATCTCAAAATGAGGTCACCTCAATTAGGGTGAAACCTAAGTCCATAATGGCAAATGCCTTATAAAGATCAGAGGAAAGTAAACATAGAGGCAGAGATTGAAGTGATGTTTCTACAAGCTAAAGAGCACGTAGAATTGATGGCAGCCACTCAATTCAGTTCAGTCTCTCAGTCATGTCTGACTCTTTGTGACTCCATGGACTACAGCGCACCAGGCTTCCTTGTCCATCACCAACTCCTGGCACCTGCTCAAACTCATGTCCTTGAGTCAGTGATGCCACCAACCATCTCATCCTCTGTCTTCCCCTTCTACTCCTGCCTTCAATCTCTCTCAGGAGGCAGATAAGGTGGTCTGGTATTCCTATCTCTTTAAGAATATTCCACAGTTTGTTGCGATCCACACAGTCAAAGGCCTTGGCATAGTCAATGAAACAGAAGCACAAGTTTTTCTGGAATTCTCTTGCTTTTTCTATGATCCAGCAAATGTGGGAAATTTGATCTTTGGTTCCTCTGCCTTTTCTAAAACCAGCTTGAACATCAGGAAGTTCTCAGCTTACATATTGTTGAAGCTTAGCTTGGAGAATTTTGAGTATTACTTTGCTAACGTGTGAAATGAGGACAATTGTGTGATAGTTTGAACATTCTTTGTTGTTGAATTTCTTTGAGACTGGAATGAAAGCTGATATTTTCCAGTCCTGTGGCCACTGCTGAGTTTTTCATATTTGCTGGCATATTGAGTGTAGCACTTTCACAGCATCATATTTTAGGACTTGAAATAGCTCAACCAGAATTTCTTCACCTCCACTAGCTTTGTTCCTAGTGATGCTTCCTAAGGCCCACTTGACTTCACACTCCGGGATGTCTGGCTCTAGGTGAGTGATCACACCATCATGGTTATCTGGGTCATCGAGGTCTTTTTTGTATAGTTCCGTGTAATCTTGCCACCAAAAGAATATCTTAATATCTTCTGCTTCTGTTAGGTCCACACTGTTTCTGCCCTTTATTGTGCCCATCTTTGCATGAAATGTTCCCTTGGTATCTCTAATTTTCTTGAAGAGATCTCTTTCCCATCTCTTTCCCAATAGTCTTTCCCATTCTATTGTTTTCCTCTATTTCTTTGCATTGATCACTTAGAAAGACTTTCTTATCTCTTCTTGCTATTCTTTGGAAGCCACTAGAATGTAGGAAATAGGTATTGTATGAATTCTCACTCAGAGTATCCAGAAGAACGAGTCTTTACAACATCTTGATTTAAGACTACTGGTCTTGCAGTTTTAAACCAGCCAATTCTTGATAATTTTTTACAGCAGCATAAAGAAAGTCACACACTTAGCATAATATTTTCAAGATTCATCCGTTTTGTAGCATGTGCCAGTACTTCATTTCTTTCTTTGCTACATAATATTCAGTTGCAAAGATATGCCACATTTTATTCATCAGTGGATGGACATTTACTTTGTTTTCTCTTTTTACTGTTATTAAAAAGAAAAAAAAAAACTGCTATCAACCTGTGTAAAAGTTTTGTAAAGATATACCTTCTCAATTATCGTGGGCATATGTGTGAGAATTATTGGACATTTTTCTGAAGCAGCAACACCATTTTATGTTCTACCAGCAGTGTAAGACATATCTGATTTCTCAACATTATTGGTAATATTTGTTATTATTTGTTTTTCTGGTCATAATTATAATATTGGGTATGAAGTGTTATCTTAACTGCGGTGTTGATTTCATTGAAGGCTAATGATGCTGAGCATCTTTTCAAGTACCTTTGGCAGTTTCTACATCTTATTTGGAGAAATATCTATTTAGATTTTGGGGCAGTTTTTAGTTGGGTGTGCATATAGAGAAAGGTCTTCCCAGGTGGCACTGGTGGTAAAGAACCTACCTGCCAAGGCAGGATACTTAAGATGACATGCAGGTTTGATCCCTGGGTTGGGAATATCTCCTGAGGGAGGACATGGTGATGCATTCCAATATTCTTGCCTGGAGGAGCCCCATGGACAGAGGAGTCTGGCGGGTTACAGTCCATAGGATCACACAGAGTCGAATACAATTGAGGCAACTTAGCACATAGCATAGTGAAAACGTCAGGTGAGGACACACCAAGGAAGGCAATCATTTCCAAGCCACAGAGAGGCCTCAGGAGAAAACAATACTACCAGCACCTTTTTCTTGGACTTCCAGCCTCCAGAATTGTAAGAAAGTAAATTTCTGTTGTTTGAGCCACCCAGGTTGTGATAATGTGTTATGACAACTCTAGAAAACTAATACATTTGGTTTCTCTTTCTCCCATCTGTTCTTTGTTTCTCAATTCATCCTGTTTGATTTCTTTGAATTTATTGAGTATATTTAAGGAATTTATTTTTATCAACTATTAGCTTACTTTATATATATGTGTGTGTGTGTGTATATATATATATATAGTTTTAACTTTTTATTTTATAGTGAAGCAAAGCCAATCAAGAGCATTGTGATAGTTTTGGGTGGACAGCAAAGGGACTTAGCCATAAATATATATTTATCCACTCTCCCTGTCTCTTTATTTTACAGTTTAGGGGTTGTGCTGTGCTTTACCATATGCATCTTTAACTCATCTCCAGTCTATCTTCAAATAATATTCCACTTCATGTATGTAAGAAACTTAAGACACATTTCTTCTTCATGTATAGAAGAAGTTCATAGTGGACTGTATTTGCCAATTTCCTGTCTTTTATGTTATAATTATCATATATTGTATTTCTACCTATAATAGATGGGTACATGGTATATACTCATTAGTTTTGCATTAAACAATTATCTTTTGAAATTATTTTAAAATGGAAAAATATCTACATATTTATATTTTGTTGTTGTTGTTGTTGTTCTCCATTCTTTTGTGAAGATCCACATTTCTCCTTGGTGTCATTTTCTGTTGCTTTAAGATCGGTCTTTAACATTTTTTGTAAAATAAGCTTAATGATAATGATTTTTCTCAGTTTTTCCTTGAAAAATCTTTATTTCATCCTCGTTTTTGAATTGAATCACATTTTAGCTTCATATAGAATTATATTTTGGCTTTATTCCCCTTGAATGTTGTTAAGGGTGTTTTTCAAGGATCTTCTGGTGTACAAATTTTCTTTCTTTCTTTCTTTCTTTTTTTTTTTGTATAGGCTGTATATTTTCCTTTCAATATTTTTGTGATTTTATTTTTATCATGATGTTCATCTATTTCATTATTATGTGTCTTTCTGTGGTTTTCTTTATGTATGTCCATTGAGGCTCATTGAGATCTTGGATCTCTAGGTTTATAGCTCTCACATAAATTTGAAAAACACCTGGTAATTTTGTCTTCAAATGTTTTTCTACTCCTCATATCATCTTGAGATCTCCACTTACACAGGTATCAAGCTGCTTGACACTTTTAATTTTTCTAGTGTTTCTAATCTGCTTTTAATTTAAACTAGCAACTTAAGATTTAAAATATTGTTTTATCTAGATTCTCCTTTAGTTTTTCTTATGTCTTGCATTTCTCTCCTCATGTTCATATTGCCTTAAATAGCTGAATTTTGCTATAATTACTATTATAACATTTGTTAACCCCATCATCACTGTGAGGCCTGGTTTCATTGAACAATTTTTCTTGTTTCTATGGATCATTTTTCTGCTTCCTCAAATAGTGAGTAAATTTTTTTAAGGTGCTGGATATTTAGAATTTTATGTTGGTATGTATCTAGATTTTACTGACTTTGTTTTTTTTTTTGGAAAACTCAGTTTTATTTACAGATAAGTCCATTGGTTACATGCTGTTATTTTTGCATTTTACAGATAAGAAAACTGAGGCTTAACTTCCTCAAGAACAAAAACTAAGAAACAGAAAACATAACTTATGAAAAACAACATCCAAAATAATAAAGCATGCAGCACTTAACATAAATTGAAAGGGGTGTGGCACAAGAGTAAGCCCTTAGCTTTTTTTTTTTGATAATACATAAATAATTTAATTAAAAAAATATAAGACTTACAGCAAAGAAACAAATCTATAATGGCAAATATTAAGGCAACAAAATATGAATAAGAAAAGGTGATTTTTAA
>SJYA01001598.1:960010-991082 GCA_006410615.1 Neotragus moschatus
TGCCATTATAGGAAATAACCCATTTGACAGAAGAACGCCATTAAATTGTAATCTACTGAGTAAAACAATGTGTCAATCAGTCATGCTGTTGTATTGTTAACAAATTATGTATGAAAGAAATTCAATGGCCAAGAGAGAGCCATTTTATTATATTGGCATGATGCTACAATTATTGAAGTATGATGTCCTCTTATAATCTCTATGGAATTATATGGAATGTATGAAAGAAATTCAATGGCCAAGAGATAGCCATTTTATTATATTGGCATGATGCTACAATTATTGAAGTATGATGTCCTCTTATAATCTCTACATATTTGAAGAAATTAAAACTAGTGTAAGAGTAGTAGCAGAAATGTTAACACAGAAATACTGTGGAGAAGATTGAATAGGTTGGGTTTATTTGGTTTTAGAAAATGATAGATGATATAGTCTTCAAGTATAAATTGTAAAATTAAACTATGTGAATTTATTACAAGTACTTGTTAGATATTCAAAATAATTAATGCACAATCTTAATGGTTATGAGAAGATATAGCAGTCNAGTAGTAGCAGAAATGTTAACACAGAAATACTGTGGAGAAGATTGAATAGGTTGGGTTTATTTGGTTTTAGAAAATGATAGATGATATAGTCTTCAAGTATAAATTGTAAAATTAAACTATGTGAATTAATTACAAGTACTTGTTAGATATTCAAAATAATTAATGCACAATATTAATGGTTATGAGAAGATATAGCAGTCTCATCACTTTTATCAGGATATTTATCAGTTAGAATGAAAATTTCTATAAAGGTGAAATATTAAGCCAAATTATAAACAAAGTTAATTATGGCTTAGTAAAACTGTGCCAATAGTATCATAAGGCAGAGCATGATGAATTTCCAAAATAAATGGAGTTAGAAGCTTTCAAAAAGTATAATGATGCTTTCTTATCCACCAGTAACATCAATGTAAGAATAAGGAAAAGTGGTTTGAGATTTCTTTTTCTTCAAAGAATTAGAATAAGTGATTTCAAAAAAATGCTCTTCCTCATTTGACAAGCTGTATTATGAACTGATTAAATAATTAAAGAGAATAACATCTGAGCTAAGATGCAGGACTTGAGTTACTCTAAATATGCTAGATGATTTCTTATCAATATTAGAGTAATAGATACACTGAAATGATTTGAAAGAAAAAAACATGGAGCAGTAAATATATGANTGATGCTTTTGAACTATGGTGTTGGAGAAGACTCTTGAAAGTTCCTTAGACTGCAAGGAGATCAAAACCAATTAATCTTAAAGAAAATCAATCCTGAATATCCATTGGAAGGACTGATGCTGAAGCTAAAGCTCTAATAATTTGGCCACATGACTCATTGGAAAAGACCCTGATGCTGGGAAAGATTAAACGCAGAAGGAGAAGGGGATGTCAGAAGATGAAATTGTTGGATGGCATCACCGACTCAATGGACATAAATTTGAGCAAGCTCTGGGAGATGGTGATGGACAAGGAAGCCTGGCATGCTGCAGTCCAGGGGTCACAAAGAGTCAGACATGACTCAGTGACTGAACAACAAAATAATACAATACTTAAGTATGCCAACATCAGTTGGAATGAGGAAATTATCTATGATTTTTTTTTCTACTAAGCCCTCTACTACTTTTGTCCCTTTATTTAACAAGCAGTTATTTACAGATCATTTACTGAACCCTTTTCTCTCAGTGCATGGCACATATTAAACATCTTTTGAGTTCTGTCACTAGACTGGATATTTTAGCTGATGTGTGGTGCTATATTTATTTTTCTCATGGAGAGTAGACACTACTTAATATTACATGCAGTGATAAAAATTTGCTATCAGCTATCGGCAACTCTGAATATACTATTTCCAAATAAAAATAAACATATATACAAATACATACATGAACTGATATTCAAATAAAATTTCAAAAAGTTCCAACAACAAATAAAATCAGTAACAACACATTATTTATTCTAGTGACTCATAAAGACTTTGACAAATGTAGTTCTAAAAAAAATATTTCATAGTTAGTAAGAAGAAGGGTAAAGAAAATTAGTACATCGTCAATAAACCATAAATTGATATTTTAAGCTTCTATTAAGCATGTTTTGCATAATTCATTTCTATAAAGCATATGAAATCACTCAGTATAGTATATAGCTATATACTTTGTATAAAAAATAAAAATAGATCATAAGAATAACTGTTTTGTTTGCAAATTAATTGATTTGCTATGTAATAGAGAAAATTAAGGATGTTAAGAGAAAATGTATTAATTCATCTGGAATATTGCGAGTCTACTATCTAAAGTTTAAGCTTTGGAATATACAGTAATGAATAAAAGATAAAAGCCTTTCCTTCATAGAACTTATGCTTTAGGTTAGAAGACTGGAAATAAAAAAAAAGGAACTACATAAGTGAATTTTACTCAAATAATATATCAGAAGATGATAAATACTTAGATAAAAAAATAAGGGTAATGAGATCAAAAATAATCTTTGGAGGGAGGGTCCTATTTCCTATGAGGCAGTAAGAGAGTTCTGAAAAGGGGGTCCTTGAGGAAGGAACTGACCAACAAGAGGCAGTAGGCCATGTGAAACTAGAGAAAAGAATGTAGTAGATGGAATAAACTGAGGCAAAGTGATGCAGGCAGAAGGATATGTAATGACTGATTTTATTTAAAGTGACATAAAAGGATGAGCATGAAAAATCACATTCAATTGGCTAATTGTTATGGAAAGGAAACAGTAAACGATCCTATAAAATGCCTGGAAATCTGCCCTGTAATGCTAATCAACCTTACATGATTTTTTTCTTAAGATTTTTTGACAGCCTCCTTACCTACACACAATATAACTCAATAGCCAACCTGCACTGAATCCACATAATTTACTTTCTCTTTTGTTAAGGTAAATAAGCTCTTTGATGCTGCTATCTAGGACCAGATTCTTCACTTTCACTCTGGACCTCATCTCTGCTTCTCTTCTCCAAGATATTATTCCTTCTCATCTCTCCTTTAATGTAGTTCTTTCCCTTGCTACTACATTATTCTCACTAATATCAAATGCAACATAAAGTCCGAACATTAAAAAAAAAAAATAGCATGTTCCCATCATTCCAGTTCTAGCCTCATTTATTTGATCAACTTTACAGAATAATATTTTGAGTTGTTAATAATAATTTTTTACTTTCTTCTTAACATCTTGCTTTTACTCTCTTGCATCTACTCCTATCAGTATATTAAATTTTTATGCTATATAAGCATAGTAAAGATGTTGCAAGAGAATGGGGCATGAGAGATTAGTTACATCCTAGGAGTCTGGAAAGTCCCTAGGACAGTCTGCCAAGTGAGGGTCTTTGGCTTGGCACAGGACAAAATTTAAAAGGGAGCCAAAGTAGAGTGATAGTGGATTTATTCAGAGAGCTACACACTCCATAGACAGGGTGAGGGCTGTCTCAGAGGCAACATGGCCTCTGGGTATGAGGTTGTTATTTTTTATGGACTGGATAATTTCATAGGTTAACAAGTAGGAGGTTTATTTCAACTATTTTGGGGAAGGGGTGGGATTTTCAGGAACTAGGCCACTGCCCACTTTTTGGCTTTTTACTGTTAGTCTCAGAACAGTCATGGTGCCTGTAGGTGAGACATTTTGCATGCTAATGAGTTACAATGAGTGTATAATGAAACTCAAAGTCTTCTTAAAGTCAAATCTTTCACCATCTTGAGCCTAGTAGATTCCAGCTAGTTTTTGTGATATCCTGTGTCACTATTTTAAAGTACTATCATGACCCCTTCCTTCCTGTCTCAGAAATACTGAAAAAGTAGAAAAAAAAATAATTATTAACATAAAATAATATGGTTGTGAATTTTTAATATGGAACAAAAACAAAACTCAATTTAGAGAAAATGAAATTTTACTTTTGGAAAAAAATAGAGGTATGCAAGTTAAAAATGTATATCAAAATATCAGTTTTTTACAGAGATTTTCCTAGTAACACTCATCTATTTTAGATAATTTTTTTTCAAAGCCAAAGTTTTAAAAATACTGTTGATCTCACTTTTAATATGAATGGAGTACTCAGAATGCAAACTTGAATTTTAACTTGTCTTTCTTTCCTATTCCAGTGCTTTCACTTTTTTTTAATACCCTCAATGTGATGAACAATAGAATAGACTACACCAAGAGGTAAGCTCTAAAGATTTTAAATTTACGAGTTTGCATAATGACTGTAATTGCTGAATGAATATATTCACTTCTTTTTTCCTTTTGTTCTTTTTCTAAACGAAAGTGGAAATTTGGCATGTAAAGAATCTTTCTGAGAATTAGGCAGGGTTTTTTGATTTTTTTTTCCCCTGCTTCAAACTGCCCATCAAGTGAATTCCTCCACAAAGCCTCCAGCTGAAATGCCTGTTTTCCAGTAGGTCAAACTTTCTCTAAAGGCCACACTTGACAGTGTGATTGTTAATGCCAAGCAAAGACATGAAAATCTTCAGGGCTTTCTCAATTTCTTGTAGACTGATGACCTTTTTGAAATCTAATACACAGATATAAACAAACTAGAGACTTCATTGCTTTACTAAAAGCTTAGATATGAACTGAGTGTTACAATATTGATATAAACTTACTAGTTAACAAATGGTTGGAATACCTTAAAGTTGATTGTTCAGATGATTAAGGAGTATTATCTATAAAGTTTGGCTGAGGGAACATTCTCAGCAGTTTAGATTTAAAACTGCCACTTCCTCTCCACCCCTTGGTCTTGCAGGTCTATTTGTAAATTTCCTCATGTTATTACTTGCAATCTGTTTATTTTATAAGATCGTTGTCTTTTGTATTATGTGATGTAAAACCAGGTCGCTGGCAAAATTAATGATAACTAAACATCTTAAAGAAACAGATCACATTTATAATATAGAATAATTGTGATAGTGTGGTTCTAGGTATGGGAAGAGGCAACAAGGGAAATATCTCCTGGATCCTATTAAGTTAGAAGACCCAGAGAATCTTTTGTTATTTGTCAATGGAAATTAACACCTGGAGTGATTTATCAAAGAGGAGGTTCACCTGATCTGGGATGAGCCTCCCAGCGCTGTGGGACCCTCCCCCCCAAAAAATAGTCATGAGATGTCTCCCAAATACCATTGAACTTATGACCATGGGGAAAGACTGTGAAATGAAAATATCTGAAATGATAAATGAAATAAATAAATGAAATAGCCCAAATGTGAATGAGGGCTCCCGAAACTGCAATCCAAAGGATGCTGCCTTTCCCCATGGTGATTGCTGTGGAGCTGGAGGAATGCAAGGAGCAAGGTGAATAAGGAAACAGGCTTGGCCCTAGATAGCTGAGGTGCCTGTGAAAGCCATGAATAGAGAAGGACATGGCAGCCGACTCCAGTGTTCTTGCCTAGAGAATCCCATGGACAGAGGAGCCTGGTGGGCTGCTTTCTGTAGGGTTGCACAGAGTTGGACATGACTGAAGCGACTTAGCCTGCATGCATGCATTGGAGAAGGACATGGCAACCCACTCCAGTATTCTTGCCTGGAGAATCTCAGGGACAGAGGAGCCTGGTGGGCTGCCGTCCATGGGGTGGCACAGAGTTGGACACGACTGAAGCGACTTAGCAGCAGCAGAGTCTTGTGTCTTCCCATGCTTAGAATGCTAAATTCCTTAACTTGATACCTAATCTTTGATGTTCGGATTGCCTGCTCCCTTTGTTGCAAACTTGTATATAGCCTGACTTCCCCTCCTTGGAGCAATTTTCTCAGAGCTAATGAGAGACTGTCTGCTGGGCTAAGAGTCCTAAACATTCCTACCAAATAAGACTCTCTGCTTTCACGTTGTGACTCTATATTTTAGTCTGCAAGATAAACATAATTTAAGTCACTTAAGTTATATAAAATTTAAAATTTCAGTTCTTAAATGCAGCAGTTCCAAAGACTACCATGATTACGCTGGAGAGTGCTTATTGTATTAAAACATGATAGTAAAAAATTCTATTAGACAAGTTATTCTAAAAGTTGAAAACATCTTTCAATGAAATTTGGGTTTATTTCCTCCCTGGTGCTTTTGGCCTTTAAGTGAATATTGCTGGGGGTATCCAAATGTCATATTTTTGCTAAATTTATCACTTATTCACAGTAAAAACTTTATTATGAGATTTCTTTGTTATTTATTAGTAAGAAAACTAGACGTGCATTTTTTGTTGTATTTCCTTATTATACTTTCAAAATATCTAGAGTTTCTTCATTCCTTGTATTGGTAGTTTACCTCTTCTACCTTACTTTTCTCAATCATCTACTTAGAAAATCAGCTTTTCATTTTCTAGATTTTCTGTATTATTTTTATGACTTCAGTTTCACTGATTTGTGCTCATCTTTATTATTTCTTTCAATCTGCTTTCTTTTAATTTAGTTTCATTTTCTGCATTCCACATCTTTAAAGTAGAAGTTTAGATTATTTTTTTTTGAAAACTTGGGCTTGACTTTGGGTGAAAGCTAAGAGGGAAAAAAAAAAAAGTATAAGTCAAATAAACAAAGAAATACTCCCTCATTAACTTTCTGTTTTCAGAGGAGGGTCCTTTGGCCATGTTAGGTACGTAAAATAGGAAAAAAGAGTCCAGAATGGTGGTGGCTAAAAGACAAGGAAGGGAAAATCCTATGGAAATAGAACACAAGAAGGTCCAAGGACTGGAGTGGGGACCTCAGGTAGAACAAACAGCACTCCTGGCTGTCCCAGTTTACCTAGGGCAGGCCCAGGGGGAGGGAAAAACATATAAAAAGAGGAGGCCAAAGGGCCAGGGCTCTTTCTCTCTCTCCCCTAGCCCTCCTTGCTCTAGTCTCTTTGCGTCTTTTGGGTAGGCATGCCCTCATGCCTCGAGGATGTATTTTCCTTTATTTAAGTGAAACTGAGCTGTAACATCCCTGGGATTTCTTTGGAAGGAATGATGCTAAAGCTGAAACTCCAGTACTTTGGCCACCTCATGCAAAGAGTTGACTCATTGGAAAAGACTCTGATGCTGGGAGGGATTGGGGGCAGGAGGAGAAAGGGACGACAGAGGGTGAGATGACTGGATGGAATCACTGACGCGATGGACGTGTCTGAGTGATCTCCGGGAGTTGGTGATGGACAGGGAGGCCTGGTGTGCTGCGATTCATGGGGTTGCAAAGAGTTGGAAACGACTGAGCCACTGAACTGAACTGAACTGAGCTGTAACGTGGAGCTGTAACACTGATCTGTCCAATAGGGCTTTAATGTCCATCGCTTCAAATTTTTGTTGTGATGAGACAGAACTGAGGAAATTACAGATTCCTCCAACAGCCAGAAAAATGGGGTTTCTGTTGGAGTTTTATCTGATTTTTCTTTCATAGAAGGTCTGTCAGTGTGCTTAGACTCAGCTCAAAGCCACAATTAGATATATTTAGAAAAACTAAAGTTAAATGAATAACTCACCTCTGTACTCACTGCCTCTTCAAGTTTTAGCTTTCCTTTTCAATTCACCTTCTTGTTTCTTATTTTTCAGAAACCTGAGATAGTTCATCTTTTATTTTGTGCAGAGATATTAATCAATAGCAAAGAAAGGTTCTGTTGGACTTTAAAAACTGGCATAGTAAAATTTTGTTGTTTTTCAAAGAAATCAAAAATGAGAAAAATACAGTGATATGTTTATGCTTAAGCATGTGTTTTCTATGTTCACTGGTCTTCATTCCTTCAAGTAGATCTTATTTCACATCTGCTTTCTCTCTGAAGTAAGACCTTTAGTATTTCTTATAGTACATTTCTTTTGGCATTGAAATCTTGTAGCTTTCACTTATCCCAATGTTTTAAATTATTTGGCCTCATTCTTGAGGATAGCATCTTTAGAAATAAAGTTGTGGTTTGACATAATTTTCTTTGGTTTTTCAACAACTCCATTGTCTTGTATTTTGACCTCCATTGTTTTTGAAAAAAGTCAGCTTTTTTCCAAAATTTGTTTTAGTTTCTCTCTAACATGCCCTTCTTCTCTGATTGATTTTTTAGGAGTTTCTCTTTATTTTTGCTTTTCAGTAGCTTGATGATGATATTTCTAGGCATGCTGTGTATGCCTTTGTTTTCATCCTGCTTGAGGTTCACTGAAGTTCATACATTTCTATGTTGAAATGTTTTTCACCAAATTTGAGAATTTTTAACCACAAATTCCTCAGGTATTTTTTGTTTTTCTGCCCCTTTGTGTACTCTTCTTCTTCTGAAACTCCAATTATATTTACACTTCCTGATAACGTGCTCCCTGTGACTGTGGTTTTTTGCTTATTTTTCAGCCCATTTTTCTCTTATTTACATTAGCTTATTTATATTGATTTATTTTCCTCTGATGTCTCCAATCTGATGTTAAGCTCATTTAGTGAATTTTTCATTCCCTATATTTTATAATTTAGTTCTTAAAATTCAGTTTGGTTTCTTTTTAAATAGTTTTCCTTTCTCTGTTGAGAGTTCCCATATGTTCACTCAATATGACCATGCTTTTTTCTAAACCTTTGAACATATTTATAATAGACATTTTAAATTTCTGTCTGCTAATTATAACATCTGGGTAATTTTGGCATCTGTTTCTATTGTCTCTTTCACTTTTCTGATTACAGGTCACATTTTGTTGCATATATAGATGTTTTTGGGTTTATGTTGCACCTTGTTGATAATATACTCATGTAAAAATTAATGCACTGTAGTATAAAACATAATATTTTGCTTTAAAGAATTCTGATTTTCCTTTATAATAAGCAGTTAAATTATTTTGGGATGTTCTTGATCATTAGACTTAATTTGAATTTATTCTTTATAAGGGTGGATGTATTTTAGTTGTACTCTTAGCCTTGCAGCATAGATCTTATACTACTTATAGATGTTGGCAAACTAGATCAAGGTGACAAAATCCAATATCTTGTTTTTGTCCGTAGCTAAGAATTTTTTTTAATTGATGAAGATTTACCAAAAAAAGCATATGCGACAAGAATATTTACCATCAATCCTTTTATAAAATATTTGGCAAAGCTTGAATCCTTCCTGTATCCTTTCATTGTCTTATCTGAAAAATACTTGGCCTTTGATATCCATTCTGCTCTCAACCCCAGAGCAGCTACTCTTTGCCAGGCCTTATGGAGTCTTACCCAATGTATCTGAAGTCAAGCTGTTTGTCAAAGCTTTGTTACTGTATCCCATTTGCAGATTTCTAGTTCATCCCTCCACCTTTCTTCATCCTCCTGCAGACCTATCTCCTCTTGACCTTTGCACTTTTCAGCCACTTCAGCAGCCCTGAAGCCCTGAGCTATGATACAGTATTTGCCTTCTGAACTTAGTAAAATGGCCCCTTTGACTGGGTTCCATCACCTTGCATTGCACTGAGGAAAGGACTCCCCTGGTGAACACTTGGGCACAGCATTTTATCAGCAGATTTCCAAAAAATGAAAACACTTACTCTGTCAAGTTTGTCCCGCTTAAGTTGTGCAGAGTAAAAGGGCAAGTTGCTGTACTAGTATGACCAGTAGCAGATATTCTAGGGCTTCCCTGGTGACTCGGTGGTAAAGAATCCGGCTGCTAATGCAGGAGATGCTTGTTCCAACCCTGGATTGGGAAAATCCCCAGGAGAAGAAAATGACAACCCAATTCAGTATTCTTGCCTGGGAAATCCCAAGGATAGACAAGCCTGGCGGGCTACAGTCTGGGGGTCACAAAAGAGTCAGACATGACTTAGCAACTAAACAACAACAATAACACAGCAGATATTCTCTCCATGTTTTATAAATCCTGTTCCTTATATCACTCCCCCAGGTTTTCTAGCCACACTGACATTTTTCCTTTTACTTTAACCATCAAACTCATTCTCCTATCAGAGACTTTGTTTTATTTTCTATTTCCTCTACCTAAAAAATGTTTCTTCTCATCCCCATGAGGCTACAATTTTTTTTACATCCCACTGCAAATATCACGATGTCAGAGACCTTCCACAACCACTGTATCAGAATCAGCTTGATAATACCCCTCTTCAATTGATCCTAGTCCATTATATCAACTTTGTATTATCTGCATGGCTCATGTCCCTAGTTGGTGTTATTGTTTTACCTATTAGTTAGTTAACTTCTTAATTATCTGCTCCACATCCATCCCCATGTGAATGTAGGCTTCTTTTAATCAAGGTCTTTGCCAGTCTTGTTACTAAAAAAATCCTCAGTGTCTAAAACCATACACAGAGTATAATAATACTGAGAACAATAATAAAAATTTATATCATGGATATTATCTATCAGGCAAGAAATTACAAGCACTTTTACATGCAGCAACTTACTTAATTCTCACAAATGCTCTATGAAATAGGTACAATTATTTCTTAATTTTTTTAATATGAAGAAATTGAAACAGAGAGGTCATAAGCCAATAATGAGAAAGTTAGAATTCAATTTCAAAAACATGATAGACAGTAAAAATAATAATAATAATAATTACTTAATGACTAAATCCCCAAATGACTTTAAATAGTATGCAATTATTTATTTTGCATGAAATTAAAAATAGATAGGGATGTTTATTTCTCTTTTCTATTCTTTGGTAAGAAATTACAAAAAATGGTAACAGTGGTAATTGTTTTGAAAGAAGGACTAGGGGTAAGAGAGGATAAAAGGTGATAAGGGAGGTAAATGTTGCATTATGTAGTGTACTGAGTGAATTTTCTAGCATTTTATGAATACTGTTTTGTACAGATATTGTGGATTATTTTTTTACACTTTATATATCCCGGTATTAATATGAACCTTGAGAACTAAGTTCTTGTATTTTTATTGCCTCCAACCAAAACATATACTAATTTCTATTCTAACTAAAAGGAAATATAAAAGGCAATTAGGTCAGTGAATAGAAGAGCCATGGCAGTAGGATGAAGTAATAAATAACTGGAAAAAAAAAAAAATGACTGCCCTAGTAACAGGCTCTCTGTATATTTTTATACTTATTTCTATATTTTTTAAATCTCAGGTAGCCTATACATGATGCTGGTTTCTAAGTACAACTGTATTGCCAAGTATTGTGGAAACACCCATTTAGAGAATGACACAAAGAGACTTTCATCAAATATAATTAATTTTTTTCTAAGTCAGAGTAGTTTCTGTGTGCAGGTAAGGTAGAAATCATTGCTCTTATTAGATCACAAGAAAAGGAAAAAAAATTAGAAATGATTTCTTTGAAGTTTCAAAGAAATTCTGAGGAATTGGATGGTTAAGACTTCCAGAGAGAGGATAAACCAAGAGAAATAAAGTGACAGCCACATTTTCCCAAAGGGCATTTGAACGAAGAATGCTACACTTCAGGAAGTCCATTCTTAGGGCTTAGAGAAAATAAAAGATTTTGGAACAGGATGTTAAGGGCCTTAAATGCATTCTGTTTCCCTAAAGAATTTTGCCAAATTCTGAAGCAGGAGGAAAAGAAAAAAAAAAAGACCAAAAAAAAAAAGATAAATGAAAACATTTTGAAAATAAAACTCACCTTTCTAGAGAATATTAAATCATGTTTCTCATACAATCTCTAAATACTCTAATTTTACTTGATGAGTTCCAAAGTTTAGTAAAATTTAAAACTTAATTAGTAGGTGACTAGGGATAGGTTACTAGGTGTACTATGTGCTGTGCTTTAGGTCAGGTCAGGCCAGTCGCTCAGTTGTGTCTGACTCTTTGTGACTCCATGAACTGCAGCACACCAGGCCTTCCTGTCCATCACCAACTCCCAGAGCCTACACAAACGCATTTCCATTGAGTCAGTGATGCCATCCATCTATTTCATCCTCTGTTGTCCCCTTCTTTTCCTGCCCTCAATCTTTACCAGCATCGGAATCTTTTCAAATGAGTCAGCTCTTTGCATCAGGTGGCCAAAGTATTGAAGTTTCAGCTTCAACATCAGTCCTTCCAATGAACACTCAGGACTGGTCTCCTTTAGGATGGATTTGTTGGATCTCCTTGTAGTCCAAGGAACTCTCAAGAGTCTTCTCCAACACCACAGTTCAAAAGTATCAATTCTTCAGGGCTCAGCTTTATTTATAGTCCAACTCTCACATCTATACATGACTACCAGAAAAACCATAGCCTTGACTAGACAGACCTTTGTTGGCAAAGTAATGTCTCTGCTTTTTAATATGCTGTCTAAGTTGGTCATAACTTTCCTTCCAAGGAGTAAATGTCTTTTAATTTCATGGGTGCAATTACCATCTGCAGTGATTTTGGAGCCCCCCAAAATAAAGTCAGCCACTGTTTCCCCATCTATTTGTCATGAAGTGTGGGACTGGATGCCATGATCTTCATTTTCTGAATGTTGAGCTTTAAGCCAACTTTTTCACTCTCCTCTTTCACTTTCATCACGAGGCTTTTAGTTCTTCTTCACTTTCTGCCATAAAGGTGGTGTCATCTGCATATGAAGCTACTGATATTTCTCCCGGCAATCTTGATTCCATCTTGTGCTTCTTCCAGCCCAGCGTTTCTCATGATGTACTCTGCATATGAGTTAAATAAGTAGAGTGGCAATATACAGCCTTGCCGTACTCCTTTTCCTATTTGGAACCAGTCTGTTGTTCGATGTCTAGTTCTAACTGTTGCTTGCAGACCTGCATACAGGTTTCTCAAGAGACAGGTCATGTGGACTGGTATTCCCACCTCTTTTAGAATTTTCCACACTTTATTGTGATCCACATAGTCAAAGGCTTTGACATAGTGAATAAAACAGAAATAGATATTTTTCTGAATCTCTCTTGCTTTTTTGATGATCCAGCAGATGTTGGCAATTTGATCCCTGATTCCTCTGCCTTTTCTAAAACCAGCTTGAATATGCTGTGCTTAGTCATGTCCTACTATTTGAAACCCCATGGACTGTAGCCTGCCAGGCATCTCTGCCCATGGGGATTCTCCTAGCTAGAATACTGGAGTGGGTTGCCATGCCCTTCTCCAGGGGATATTCCCTACCCAGGGATTGAATTCAGGTCTCCCACATTGCAGGCGGATTCTTTACCATCTGAGCCACCAGACAATCCCATACCAAGTATATGTAAAATAAAAGCATGATATCAGTGTGCTTCATTGGCTCATAAGTATAAAGGANTTTTAATTTCATGGGTGCAATTACCATCTGCAGTGATTTTGGAGCCCCCCAAAATAAAGTCAGCCACTGTTTTCCCATCTATTTGTCATGAAGTGTGGGACTGGATGCCATGATCTTCATTTTCTGAATGTTGAGCTTTAAGCCAACTTTTTCACTCTCCTCTTTCACTTTCATCACGAGGCTTTTAGTTCTTCTTCACTTTCTGCCATAAAGGTGGTGTCATCTGCATATGAAGCTACTGATATTTCTCCCGGCAATCTTGATTCCATCTTGTGCTTCTTCCAGCCCAGCGTTTCTCATGATGTACTCTGCATATGAGTTAAATAAGTAGAGTGGCAATATACAGCCTTGCCGTACTCCTTTTCCTATTTGGAACCAGTCTGTTGTTCGATGTCTAGTTCTAACTGTTGCTTGCAGACCTGCATACAGGTTTCTCAAGAGACAGGTCATGTGGACTGGTATTCCCACCTCTTTTAGAATTTTCCACACTTTATTGTGATCCACATAGTCAAAGGCTTTGACATAGTGAATAAAACAGAAATAGATATTTTTCTGAATCTCTCTTGCTTTTTTGATGATCCAGCAGATGTTGGCAATTTGATCCCTGATTCCTCTGCCTTTTCTAAAACCAGCTTGAATATGCTGTGCTTAGTCATGTCCTACTATTTGAAACCCCATGGACTGTAGCCTGCCAGGCATCTCTGCCCATGGGGATTCTCCTAGCTAGAATACTGGAGTGGGTTGCCATGCCCTTCTCCAGGGGATATTCCCTACCCAGGGATTGAATTCAGGTCTCCCACATTGCAGGCGGATTCTTTACCATCTGAGCCACCAGACAATCCCATACCAAGTATATGTAAAATAAAAGCATGATATCAGTGTGCTTCATTGGCTCATAAGTATAAAGGAAACAATGTGTATTGTTCATATCAATTTAGGACTCATCAGGAATATTCTAATAACTTAATATAGGGCTGGCCAAAAAGTTCATTTGGAGTTTTCTATCAGCTCTTATAGAAAAACCTGAATGAACTTTTCAGCCAACCCAGTAGTAAGCCCGGAGGGTGTTTGTTTGACATCTTTGCTTCAATATAGGGCCCCTTAGTTAATTTTCTTAAAATCTTTTCTCATAATTATCATTTTTTTAAGCAACCAATTCATCCATTGTAGCTACTATGTGTTTTTCAAAAATTGATCTTCTGAAGAATTTATGAAATTTATAGAAAAATATATTGAATGAAGTAGTCTTAACTATTGTAAGATTTCTCTAGTTTTAGTTTATTGGTTTCATTTTATCTTTATAGATTCATTATAAAGACTTCAGTTTTATTAAAAACTAAGGCTTCTGGTTAATTTTTGCTCACTTTGTTGTTTTTTAGCTTTTCAAATTTTAATTTGTTTACTGTTTTTCTCTCACTTTTTAAAAATGGTGTGTTTTCTGCAGTTTTGTATTTCCAGTGGTAGAGATTTATCTATAAGAAATATGGAAAGGTAAATATTGGATATTGTTTTCATTCTCAATAAATTATCACAAACTTAGTAACTAAAATATCATATATCATTTATCTTAGTTTGCTGTAAGTTAAGCCTAACATAGATCTCACTGAGCTAAAATTCAGGCTCCAAGAGGGAATTCGTTTCTTTGCCCTCACTCCCTGACTCATTCGCTGCCTCCATCTTCAAAACCAGTAATTTATCTCTCTGATCATCCTTCCATAGTCACATCTTCCTCTCACTTTTGACTCTCTTCCACTTATAAGAATCTTTTCACATTAGGATTACATTAGGCCCATCCAGAGAATACAAAATAATCTCTCTAATTTAGCAACCTTATTCTATCTTCAAAATTAATTCCACCTTGTCATATTCCCTATCATAATTACAGGTTCTTGGGATTAGGATATGGACACTTCAGAAAAGGATACATCATTTTACCTACAATAGTTATTAATATTTAAACATATAAAATTGAAGCACAAATGCTACTTGGGATATTGATGCAAGAATGGTAAAAATGTCATAAACTATTAAGAACATAAAAGGTGTCCTCATAATTGTATGAAAAACTAAGTGATAACTCAAACAGTCCCATCCATAGTAAAATGTTAAACTTAAATATTTCATTTGCTTTCCTTGGATTGTCCTGCTTCTCCAATGAATGTTCTTTGAAGCTGGACAAAAAGTAACATTAGGGTCTGTAAATGCGAGTTGGGCAAGGTTTTCCTGAGACTTTAATCTTTGAATTGAGTCTTAAAGGTTTAGTGGGAGTTTCTTGGTGACCAGGGGAAGGGAGAAAATTCTGATGTGTGAAACTAAATTTTCAAGAAATTACATTTTATCTTTAAGGCATCACAAATAGTTCACTGTTGACTAGAAGTCAGGCCAAGTATAAGAGATTGACACATTAGACTTCAAGTATATGCAAGAGTTAAATTATCTCTACATCTAAGCTAAGATCAGTATATTACTTTTAGTGTATGGAATATACTACTATGAATACTAGTATTTGTTGAGAGTTACTCTAGAATGAAGTCGTTTGAAGTAATGATGATGGTAGTTTATAAGATTTGTGGTTGTATGGTTGAAAATGCTGCATCTAGAAACCATAGATGCATAAGAAGACCTGAGAAATTTATAAATTATTTATAATTTATAAATAAATTTATAAAGTATTTATAATTTATAAATAAATTTATAAAGTCAAAATCACTTCCTCATAGATTATACGGAAAGGAAAAATGTGGCAAAGATGATCTCCAAAATTTGGGGCCATGATGTATGTACTTCATCAAGATAGGAAATGAGGGAAAGAATAGATTTGGAGGGAATATTAAGGATTATTAAGGACAATTTGAATATGCAATGTGTCTTAGAGAAATCTAGTAACATACAGATGTCATGGAAGAGATTGAGGATAGATCCATGAGTTGAAGATTCACAGTTATTAGGGGATATTGGAATCGATGGAAATTGATCAGAAAATGAAATGGAGAGATGCTTAGTTAAGATGAATATATCACCTCATCATAGAAGAGCTTCAAGTGGTCTGATCACCTTCAGTTCAGTTCAGTTCAGTCGTTCAGTTGTGTCCATCTCTTTCCAATCCCATGAATTGCAGCACGCCAGGCCTTCCTGTCCATTAACAACTCCTGGAGTTCACTCAGACCCACGCCCACTGAGTCAGTGATGCCATCCAGCCATCTCATCCTCTGTCGTCCCCTTCTCCTACTGCCCCCAATCCCTCCCAGCATCAGAGTCTTTTCCAATGAGTCAACTCTTCGCATGAGGTGGCCAAAGTACTGGAGCTTCAGCTTTAGCATCAGTCCTTCCAAAGAAATCCCAGGGCTGATCTCCTTCAGAATGGACTAGTTGGATCTCCTTGCAGTCCAAGGGACTCTCAAGAGTCTTCTCTAACACCACAGTTCAAAAGCATTGATTCTTCGGCGCTCAGCCTTCTTCACAGTCCAACTCTCGCATCCATACATGACTACTAGAAAAACCATAGCCTTGACTTGACGGACCTTAGTCGGCAAAGTAATATCTCTGCTTTTGAATATGCTATCTAAGTTGATCATAACTTTTCTTCCAAGGAGTAAGCGTCTTTTGATTTCATGGCTGCAGTCACCATCTGCAGTGATTTTGTATCACCTTAGACTTACATAAAGAATTCTCTCTATATATGCATTATTGAAGGAGAAAATCCATAACTTCCATGAGGTTTTTACAAGGATCTATGATCCTGAAATAGCTAAGAAGCTATTTTACAGACTTATCAGATACTAATAAGAACAGGACTAGACAGTACCTTATTTTACAGGCTGTGAAAAGATGGGAATTCTTTCTTAAAAGTATTTAGCAATGTTATAAAGAAGAAAGCTAAAACCTGGAGCTTTAGAAATATATTATATGGTTGTGGTTTTAGTTGTTGAGATATTTGTCATATAATCAGACTCCCAGAAATAAGCTAGACTAAGAAGCTACAGTGCTGCAATGCTGCTTTCTTTATCTAAAGGAAATGCTATAATGGAGATATTATAGGTAACATCAATACAATGTGCTTTTGCAAGTTCATAAAGGTTGTAGAGTTTGTAAATATAACTTAACTATAAGATCTATGCCTCTACCAATAATATTATATAAGTCCGGACTTGAAGTTATGGCTTGAAGCCTAATTAGTTCTATTATCTGTTTTTGTAGATAAAGTTTCATTGAAATCCAGTCACTTATTTGTTTACATTGTGTTTATGGCTGCTTAGTGCTGTGTGTGTGTGTGTGTGTGTGTGTGTGTGTGTGTGTGTTCGTATTAGTCACTCAGTTATATCTGACTCTTTGTAACCTCATGGACTGTAGCTCACTAGGCTTCTCCATCCATGCATTCTCCAGGAAAGAATGTTGGAGTGGGTTATCATTTCCTTCTCCATGGGATCTTCCCAACCCAGGAATCAAACCTGGGTCTCCCACAGTGTAGGCACATTCTTTACCATCTGAGTCACCAGGGAATTCCTGCTTAGTGCTAGGGTTTTAATAACTGAGATACAGAGCCTCAGTTTATACTGTAGAGTACCACAGAGCCTGTTACAGAAAAAGTTTGCCTCTAATCTAAGTAATGGGACAAATACTCACATAAGCACACTGACATATCCATGAGTGATACATATTAATGTGTATTAAGATGAGTGTACATTTGTAGAAAGCCTTATGAAATTTTTAAAAGAAGTGCTAGCATTGCTAATTCTGACAACAAACCTATCTGATCTATGTTACTGTTATAACCACTTAAACAGTAAGCAAGATTCCCTCCATTAGTAGCAGAAGTGTTGAAATGAAATAGTTAAGCTATACAATCAAAGATTGAATCCAAGATCCCAAAATTACCATTTACATGTTCCTTGGCAAGTATATTAATACCCTTCTGCTTCAGAGTCTTCAACTGTAAACTCAGGAAAACAAATTTCATAAGATTGTTTGACACCAAATGGGTTAATAAGAAACTCTCAGAAAGAAAATTTAAACAAACAAACAAAAAAAAACAGAGCAAATTATAGCTATTATTATGTTACTTTTATTATTGTCAATCATGTCAAATCTCCTAACACTCTAGTTTCTACAGATTTTTCCATGACACTACATTAGCTTCGAAGTTCTACATTTCAAGTTTCTGATTGTCTGAAGCTATTTTTGACACCAGATGCATTTTCTGAATCTTTCAGAATATGACTGGGTTATATAAATGGATAAAACCAAGACCTTGTTTTGCTCAGATGGCAATTGCTTATTAAATATCTATAGTATTTAAATACCTATAATATTTTCATTAAATACCTATAATATTTTCATCTTGACTGTTAACCATGAAATAAAAATGCTTAAATATATTAAAATAATAAATTATATTATTTCAAATAAACTTTTAAGGAATAAGTTTTATTTTTTAGTAGGTTAGCAGCATTTAATCAGATAGCTCTTTTATTATTTACAAATAGCATGAGTGCAAGTCAAATTTATTTCTAAAGTTTCATTTTAAGGGAAAAATGAGTATTTACATATTTCGTGGGTTTTTTGTGTAGAAATTACTAAATATCTTTAAATCAAAATGATGTCTGTGCTTTCTCGGCATGTAAATATTAGATAATATGCAAATTACTCTCAAGAGAGTAACAGTTTCATTTGTTTGCCATTCATACAAGGACTTCTCTTAGTAAAATGCAATGTCAAACTCTGAATTTTTTTTTTTTTTAGCCCTAGAACTTGCCTTAAATTAGATACTAATGCACTCTGGAAATATTGGTAAGCTTAATATTAACACAGGGCAAGATTATCCTTCTTATTTAATTTGTTAATGGCCCTCAGCATCTTGAGCATTTTCTGTTATCAAGACAAGAAATGTTTTCTGCACCATTTGAAAAAGATGATTGGTTTAGCTTAAGAGATCATTCAATGTATGTAACTAGAGACAAATTCTATCAGGAAAGGACAGGAAAATAATCCTTTATTTGGTGATTCCACAGAAAATACCATGAAAACTTGATAATCCATTACTTGTTCTAAGTAATTGAAATGATCTGTGATGTAATTAGATGTGTAATGAAAAGTTAATTAGAAGTTAAAGTATATTAAGTATAAAAACAATTCATCTAACTTATTATGTAATGTGGATATTATGTAATGTGGATAATGTGGATACAGTGCCCATTGTATGAATTATATAATAAATTAAATAAATAGTATGATTTTTATCATATTACTTATCTGATATTACTTGTAAGAGCATTAAGAAAATGAAAAATTGTTTCTTTCTTGTCAGGAAAATCATTTGGTTATCCCCTAATCATCCTTTAACAGATACAATGTGCTTCTTTCTTTGCTGTGAAGAAGACATTTGTAGAAAATATTGTGGTTAGTTTTAGAAAGCCATTATTTCAGTGGAGAAATCAAGGTGTCTATCCACATAAAGGCAACTAAAAAAAAAAAAAAATCCAGAAAACAGAACTCTCAAAGAGTACAATAACATACTCTTCTTTTTAATATAGTTCTAAAGAAGATAATCTATTCAATCATTAATATTTATGGAATACTTGAGAATTTTAGACACTCTACTGAGCACTTGGATAAATTCATCATAAAGAAGTGAAACATCCTGACCCTTTAGGTCTTTTATTTCCATGCACAATATAAGCTGCTGAGAACCAGTCAATATCACAGTCAAATCTTGAGAATAGCAATGGGTTGAAGAAAAAGCAATTACGCTGATGTCTTTGTCTTCTGTTCTTCCTTATTCTAATTGCCAAGACTTAACTTTTGTGAACATTAATTTTCACGAATTCTTTTCAACTCTACTAAAGAGGTGAATAATGATGGCACAGAATGAGTCTTTATGTACTTTATTATTATAAGTAATAAAGAAGGAAAACTATGCTTTAATTGACTAAGGAGTTATTTCCACTTAACTTATTAAAAAGTCTCTCTGCCCCTTAAAATGTGTTATGTAAATTGTGTTTCTGTTTAAAAACTTTTTCAAAGTTGCAATTGTTGATTTAATTTTAAATACATTATTTTATAAAGACAAAAGTACTAGTATTACTGCTAAGAATGCTTCATTTTTTATAAACTTTTACCAATTACAATGCTAACTTAAATAGTTAAATGACTCACAAGAGTTACATGTTTTTTAAATGCTAAAAGGCAATCAAAAAAGTAAATACTACTGATCACATATATAGATATTTGCAAGTTTAAATTTNGGACAAAAGTACTAGTATTACTGCTAAGAATGCTTCATTTTTTATAAACTTTTACCAATTACTTTACAATGCTAACTTAAATAGTTAAATGACTCACAAGAGTCACATGTTTTTTAAATGCTAAAAGACAATCAAAAAAGTAAATACTACTGATCACATATATAGATATTTGCAAGTTTAAATTTTAAAATAAATTTATATTTTTATTGGCTAAGGTACTGACTATTCACTACTGTTTCAAAGTTAATTTCATCACTGACTGCAAAGTCAGTCTTTATTTTTTAAATTGGAGTATAGTTGCTTTGCACAGCTGTGTCAATTTTTACTGTACAACAAAGTGAATCAGCAAAATGTATATGTATATTCTCTCTTTTTTTTTATTTCCTTGCCATTTAAGTCACTATAGATAACTGAGTCAAATTCCTGTGCTATACATTAGGATCTCATTAGTTGTATANATCTTCCTGCAGTGTGGTAGACCTGGGTTTGGTCCCTGAGTTGGGAAGATCCCCTGGAGATGGGAAATGTCTACCCTCGCCAGTATTCCGGACTGGAGAATTCCATGGACTGTATAGTCTATGGGGTTGCAAAGAGTCAGACATGACTGAGCAACTTTAACTTAATGATTTCCAATGATCAACAAAAAAAAAAAAGGAGAGGAGCAGAAGAAGAATAAATTTTTTAAATTGCATAGGAAAATGTAAGGAAACGTAGAGTTAACTTTAAATTTTAATGTCAGAGGTCTTCATGGCATCTCTGTATACTTCCTAGCTTACAACAGGTGTCCAAAAAGCATCAATCAGCTAGAAGTTGCAAGTGTTACAATTAATAAACATTTTAAATATTTACTCAATCAAGGAAACGACTAGACAAATTGTGTTTTGGATAGCATAAAAAGAAATGAATGATAAAAACCAGCTAAAATTTGCACATACGCACATGTAACATTGATTTGCTATTATACAAGTATTTTAAAGAATTATGCTAACTTTCATGTGAAATGTAGGGCTGGAAGAAGCACAAGCTGGAAAGAAGATTGCTGAAAGAAATATCAAGAACCTCAGATATGCAGATGACACCACTCTAATGGCAGAAAGAAAAGAAAAACTAAAAAGCCTCTTTATGAAGGTGAAAGAGGAAAGTGAAAAAGCTGGTTTAAAAGTTAACATTCAAAAAATTAAGATCATGGCATCTAGTCCCATCACATGGCAAATAAATGGGGAAAAAATGGAAACAGTGACAGACTTTATTTTCTTGGGCTCCAAAATCACTGGCATGGTTAGCAACTATAAAAACTTTAGATTCTTAATCTTGAGGTTCCTCTCCTATAACACAGCTTACTGCCAAATGCATAGGCATATTTTACCTAGCCTTTTGGTTATCGTCTTGTGGAGTTCAGAACTCAGGTAACTAACACAAAATTGTTGCTCATGCAATTGCCTGGAGTAATATTCTGTCCTCATTTCTGACTCAGGAGTCTCTTAAGTCAGAAACAGTTGCAGCCTAGCTAGTTTGTGTGTATATATGTGTGTGTGTGTGCACAATTATGCTCAGCCCTCAGCGACTCCATAGACTATAGCCCTAGATGCCTCTGTCCATGAAATTTTCCAGGCAAGAATACTGGACTGGATTGCCATTTCCACCTCCATGGGATCTTCCTGACCCAGGGATTGAACTTGCAAATCTTGCTCGTCTTGCATTAGCAGGCAGATTCTTTACCATGGCGCCAACTGGGAAGCCTGACTTGTTAGCTTGTAAATAGTGTCTTACTTGTCACAGATCTTGACAAAAGCAAGTCAGGTATGTTTTTCAAGATTGCAAAAGGAAAGATACTCTGAAGTTGAATGGTTCTATGAATACCTACATGACCTTCTAGAACTAAGACCCATAAAAGATATCCTTTTCATCACAGAGGACTGAAATGCTGCTGCTGCTGCTAAGTCGCTTCAGTCGTGTCCAACTCTGTGCAACCCCATAGACGGCAGCCCACCAGGCTCCCCCATCCCTGGTATTCTCCAGGCAAGAACAGTGGAGTGGGTTGCCATTTCCTTCTCCAATGTGTGAAAGTGAAAAGTGAAAGTGAAGTCGCTCAGTCATGTCTGACTCTTCACGACCCCATGGACTGCAGCCTACCAGGCTCTTCTGCCCATGGGATTTCCCAGGCAAGAGTATTGGAGTGAGGTGCCATTGCCTTGTCCGGGGACTGGAATAGAAAAGTAGAAAATCAAGAGATATCCAGAGTATCATGCAAGTTTGGCCTAGCAGCACAAATGAAGCAAGACAAAGGATACCAGAGNAGACATCCTGGAATGTGAAATCAAGTGGGCCTTAGGAATCATCACTACGAACAAAGCTAATGGAGGTGATGGAATTCCAATTGAGCTATTTCAAATCCTAAAAGATGATTCTGTGAAAGTAAGGCCTCCTCAGACAGTCATTTTGCTTTTTTGCATTTCTTTTTCTTGGAGATGTTCTTGATTCCTGTCTCCTCTACAGTGTCATGAACCTCCATCCATAGTTCATCAGGCACTTGGTCTATGAGATCTAATCCCTTGAATCTATTTCTTACTTCCACTGTGTAATCATAAGGGATTTGATTTAGGTCATGCCTCAATAGTCTAGTGGTATCCCCTATTTTCTTCAATTTAAGTCTGAATTTGACAATAAGGAATTTATAATCTGAGCCACAGTCAGCTCCCAGTCTTGTTTTTCCTGCCTGTATAGACTGAAGAAGACTTGACATCCTAAAAATGGTTATTAGAATTGTTTTAATGGTTTGATTTTTTGTTTTAATGATTTGATTTAACGGGCTTCCTTTGTGGCTCAGCTGGTAAAGAATCTTCCTGCAGTGTGGTAGACCTGGGTTTGGTCCCTGAGTTGGGAAGATCCCCTGGAGATGGGAAATGGNTATTTCTTACTTCCACTGTGTAATCGTAAGGGATTTGATTTAGGTCATGCCTCAATAGTCTAGTGGTATCCCCTATTTTCTTCAATTTAAGTCTGAATTTGACAATAAGGAATTTATAATCTGAGCCACAGTCAGCTCCCAGTCTTGTTTTTCCTGCCTGTATAGACTGAAGAAGACTTGACATCCTAAAAATGGTTATTAGAATTGTTTTAATGGTTTGATTTTTTGTTTTAATGATTTGATTTAACGGGCTTCCTTTGTGGCTCAGCTGGTAAAGAATCTTCCTGCAGTGTGGTAGACCTGGGTTTGGTCCCTGAGTTGGGAAGATCCCCTGGAGATGGGAAATGTCTACCCTCGCCAGTATTCCGGACTGGAGAATTCCATGGACTGTATAGTCTATGGGGTTGCAAAGAGTCAGACATGACTGAGCAACTTTCACTTAATGATTTCCAATGATCAACAAAAAAAAGGAGAGGAGCAGAAGAAGAATAAATTTTTTAAATTGCATAGGAAAATGTAAGGAAACGTAGAGTTAACTTTAAATTTTAATGTCAGAGGTCTTCATGGCATCTCTGTATACTTCCTAGCTTACAACAGGTGTCCAAAAAGCATCAATCAGCTAGAAGTTGCAAGTGTTACAATTAATAAACATTTTAAATATTTACTCAATCAAGGAAACGACTAGACAAATTGTGTTTTGGATAGCATAAAAAGAAATGAATGATAAAAACCAGCTAAAATTTGCACATACGAGCATGTAACATTGATTTGCTATTATACAAGTATTTTAAAGAATTATGCTAACTTTCATGTGAAATGTAGGGCTGGAAGAAGCACAAGCTGGAAAGAAGATTGCTGAAAGAAATATCAAGAACCTCAGATATGCAGATGACACCACTCTAATGGCAGAAAGAAAAGAAAAACTAAAAAGCCTCTTTATGAAGGTGAAAGAGGAAAGTGAAAAAGCTGGTTTAAAAGTTAACATTCAAAAAATTAAGATCATGGCATCTAGTCCCATCACATGGCAAATAAATGGGGAAAAAATGGAAACAGTGACAGACTTTATTTTCTTGGGCTCCAAAATCACTGGCATGGTTAGCAACTATAAAAACTTTAGATTCTTAATCTTGAGGTTCCTCTCCTATAACACAGCCTACTGCCAAATGCATAGGCATATTTTACCTAGCCTTTTGGTTATCGTCTTGTGGAGTTCAGAACTCAGGTAACTAACACAAAATTGTTGCTCATGCAATTGCCTGGAGTAATATTCTGTCCTCATTTCTGACTCAGGAGTCTCTTGAGTCAGAAACAGTTGCAGCCTAGCTAGTTTGTGTGTATATATGTGTGTGTGTGTGCACAATTATGCTCAGCCCTCAGCGACTCCATAGACTATAGCCCTAGATGCCTCTGTCCATGAAATTTTCCAGGCAAGAATACTGGACTGGATTGCCATTTCCACCTCCATGGGATCTTCCTGACCCAGGGATTGAACTTGCAAATCTTGCTCGTCTTGCATTAGCAGGCAGATTCTTTACCATGGCGCCAACTGGGAAGCCTGACTTGTTAGCTTGTAAATAGTGTCTTACTTGTCACAGATCTTGACAAAAGCAAGTCAGGTATGTTTTTCAAGATTGCAAAAGGAAAGATACTCTGAAGTTGAATGGTTCTATGAATACCTACATGACCTTCTAGAACTAAGACCCATAAAAGATATCCTTTTCATCACAGAGGACTGAAATGCTGCTGCTGCTGCTAAGTCGCTTCAGTCGTGTCCAACTCTGTGCAACCCCATAGACGGCAGCCCACCAGGCTCCCCCATCCCTGGTATTCTCCAGGCAAGAACAGTGGAGTGGGTTGCCATTTCCTTCTCCAATGTGTGAAAGTGAAAAGTGAAAGTGAAGTTGCTCAGTCATGTCTGACTCTTCACGACCCCATGAACTGCAGCCTACCAGGCTCTTCTGCCCATGGGATTTCCCAGGCAAGAGTATTGGAGTGAGGTGCCATTGCCTTGTCCGGGGACTGGAATAGAAAAGTAGAAAATCAAGAGATATCCAGAGTATCATGCAAGTTTGGCCTAGCAGCACAAATGAAGCAAGACAAAGGATACCAGAGTTTTGCAAGAGAATACACTGGTCGTAGCAAACAACCTTTTCCAACAACACAAGAGATGACTCTACACATGGATATCACCAGATGGCCAATACCAAAATCCAGTTGATTACATTCTTTGCAGCTGAAGATGGAGAAACTCTATAAAGTCAGCAAAAAATAAGACTGAGAGCTGACTATAGCTCAGATCTTGAACTCGTTTCAAAATTCAGACTTAAAGAAAATAGAGAATGCCATTAGGCCATTCAGGTATGACCAAAATAAAATCCCTTACGATTATACAGTGGAAGTGACAAATAGATTTAAAGGATTAGATCTGATACGCAGAGTGCCTGAAAAACTATGGTTGGAGGTTCATAACATTGGAAAGGAGGTGCTAATGAAAACCATCCTTAAGAAAAAGAAATGCAATAAGGTTGTCTGAGGAGGACTTGCAAATAGCTAAGAGAAGAGAAATGAAAGGAAGAAGGAAAAGATGAGAAGCAAAAGGGAAAGGAAAAAAGGAAAGATATACCCATCTGAATGCAGAGCTCCAAAAACTGACAAGGAGAAATAAGAAAGTCTTCCTAAGTGATAAGGCAAATAAATACAGGAAAACAATAGAATGCAGAAAGCTAGAACTTTCTTCAAGAAAATTAGAGATGCCAAGGGAAAATTTCATGCAAAGATGGGCAAAATAAAGGGCAGAAACTGTATGGACCTAACAGAAGCAAAAGACATTAAGAAGAGGTGGCAACAATGCAGAGAAGAACAATGCAAAAAAGATCTTCATGATCGAAATAACCACAAGGGTGTGATTACTCACCTAGAGCCAGACATCCGTGAATGCAAAGTCAAGTGGGCCTTAGAAAGCATCATTATGAACAAAGCTAGTGGAGGTGATGAAGTTCCAGTTGAGTTATTTCAAGTCCTAAAAGATGATGCTGTGAAAGTGATACACTCAATATGCCAGCAAATTTGGAAAACTTAGCAGTGGCCACAAAACTGGAAAAGGTCAATTTTCATTCTAATCCCAAAGATGTGCCAAAAGAATGTTCAAACTCCTGCACACTTACACCCCTCATCTCACATGCTAGCAAAGCAATGCTCAAAATTATCTAAGCCAGGCTTCAACAGTATGTGAACCATGAACTTCCAAATGTTCGTGATAGATTTAGAAAAGACAGAGGAACCAGAGATCAAATTGCCAACATCCATTGGATCATCGAAAAAGCATAATGATTCCAGGAAAACATCTACTTCTGCTTCATTGAGTACACTAAAGCCTCTGACTGTGTGGATCACAACAAACTGTAGATACTTCTTAAACAGATGGGAATGCCAGAACACTTGACCTGCCTCCTGCAAAACCTGAAGCAACAGTTCGAACCGGACATAAAACAAAGGACAGATTCCAAATTAGGAAAGGACTATGTCAAGGCTGTCGACAGTCATCCTGCTTATTTAACTTATGTGCAGAGTACATCATTCTAAGTGCTGGGCTGGATGAGGCATAAGCTGGAATCAAGTTTGCCAGGAGAAATATCAATAACCTCATACATGCAGATGACACCATCCTTATGGCAGAAAGTGAAGAGGAATGGAGGAACGTCTTTGAAGGTAAAAGAGGAGAGTGAAAAAGCCAGCTTAAAATTCAACATTCATAAAACAAAGATCATGGCATCTGGTCTCATCACTTCATGGCAAACAGATGGTGAAACATTGGCTATGTGACAGGCTTTATTTTCTTGAACTCCAAAATCACTGCAAATGATGACTATAGTCATGAAATTAAAAGATATTTGCTCTCTGGAAGAAAAGATATGACCAACTTAGACAGCATATTAAAAAGCAGAGACATTGCTTTTCCAACAAAGGTGTGTCTAGTCAAAGCTATTGTTTTTCCAGTAGTCATGTATGGATGTGACATTTGGACCATATAGAAGGTTGAGCACTGAAGAACTGATGCTTTTGAATTGTGGTATTGGAGAAAATTCTTGAGAGTCCCTTGGACTGCAAGGAGATCAAAGCAGTCAATCCTAATAGAAATCAATTCTGAATATTCATTCGAAGGACTGATGCTGAAGGTGAAGCTCCAATACCCTAGCCACCCGATGCGAAGAACTGGCTTATTGGAAAAGGTACTGATGCTGGGAAAGTTTGAAGGCTGGGCCACATGGGGATGTCAGTGGATGAGATAGTGTATTGCATCATCTCTTCAATGAATAAGAGTTTGAGCAGCCTCCAGGAGATACTGACCACTGGGACACCTGGTGTGTTTCAGTCCATGGGGTTGCAGCTAATTGGACATAACTGAGAGACTGAACAACAGCCAAAGCAAATGTTAACTCTAGATGAGTTATGAGGATTGGATACCCCAGAACTAAGTTTTTTTTAATTTATTATTGATTTAATACATTTATTATTATATTTACTAGTTCAGTTTTTCATTTAGTTTAGCATGAGTCAATCTATATTCAGTACACAAAGCAACTTTTTAAAAAATATTATAAATCATTTTACTGATGAAATATATTGATATATATACATCTATAATATAATAGCAGTAATAAAAATGCTAATTCCCCCTTCTCAGTAGGGGATAGTGTAGTGTCCATTTTCATAAAATAAATTCCTATTTAAGTATCTTTTAACTCCATTTGGAAAACTTTAAATGTGTGCTATGTGGTTAGGCCCCTTAACTTTAACATGTTGTTTTATAGACATTTATTGAATAGAAGTCTTTGATTTTCCAGAGCCTTCAGAAATATTGACTATACAAGGTGTTTCCTAGATTAAGACCTAGTTAAATTGATCAATCAGGCAGTAGTATATTACTTTGACAAGACCTTTAAATAAATGAACACTGTACTTCAGATTCTATGTTATTTATAAACTTTGCATTAGCTTAAGTAGTCACTGGATGTCAGCATTGTTTCACTAAAATCTGTTTACAAGTATTATTTTTGACTTGGAAATTTATAATTCTTAAGTATTACCAAAATCACCCTACATTGTTTTGATCTTAGAGACAAAGGGAAAAAGGCATGTGAGCAAAGGCAAAAGCCTCTTAGAAAAAGTATGATTGATTATCTTTCAGTAGCTAAATTTCTGTTAGTTATAGATCACTCCATCTAATTCAAAATAAAGACCTAGTAATAAGAGGTCTGATCCTTTTTGCCAACAAATACCCAGTGGTTGACCAACACAGACTTCTTGGTAAGAAAAACGCAAGCAAAATGTCCTTCCTCCCTTCCTTCCTCTCTCCCTCCCTTTTTCTTTCTTAAATTCAGGAGTAGGAAGACAACTTTATTTTTAGCATGTTCAATTTCAATGATATTTCAATAATATTTTAATTGCAATTTACAATAGTTTATCACTTTCAATATAAATATACTTTAAAAATAGTTTTGAATCTGTAGTTCTACACATACAAACTGTATTGTGATCACAGTGAAGTGATTCAAGTGTGACATAAATAGTTATATCGTATTGGATATGACTAATGAATGCACAGGAACCACAATGGCATCCATATTTAACCCATACATTCATCTATGCAAAGGGTAACTTGTCTTCATTTCACTGTAATATGTAAAGAAATTTCATCAATAAATAGATACTCTTATGAACCACATATCCTCCCATACATTACTTCTATTATTTGCTGTAGTTGCTGGATAAATACTGAGAGAAAAAGTGCCTGAAAGCATTTAGGACACATTCAAAGCAGAGCTCTTCCCTAAAGAGAAAGTTGCAATAATAGCTCACATCATAGCCAACCACCGATAGAACATGTGAACCAGACTTGTGGATCTCCTCATTGTTCAGTGGATGTGAGGTTTGAAGGTAGCATCTGATCAAACACTAACCAAAAAGCAAAGAATCAGTAATAATTACTATGAAGGATAAAGATGTTATGGGTTACAATATTCCCCTTATGGAAAAGGGATCAGAGTAAATTTGAACTGTTGAACTTTTGTTTAACTATTTTATATATAAAGTAGTGTTAATACATTAATTCCAAGGTTCTAATTTATCCCTCTTCACCTTTCCCTTTGTTAACCATGTTTGTTTCCTATGTCTNATTGGATATGACTAATGAATGCACAGGAACCACAATGGCATCCATATTTAACCCATACATTCATCTATGCAAAGGGTAACTTGTCTTCATTTCACTGTAATATGTAAAGAAATTTCATCAATAAATAGACACTCTTATGAACCACATGTCCTCCCATACATTACTTCTATTATTTGCTGTAGTTGCTGGATAAATACTGAGAGAAAAAGTGCCTGAAAGCATTTAGGACACATTCAAAGCAGAGCTCTTCCCTAAAGAGAAAGTTGCAATAATAGCTCACATCATAGCCAACCACCGATAGAACATGTGAACCAGACTTGTGGATCTCCTCATTGTTCAGTGGATGTGAGGTTTGAAGGTAGCATCTGATCAAACACTAACCAAAAAGCAAAGAATCAGTAATAATTACTATGAAGGATAAAGATGTTATGGGTTACAATATTCCCCTTATGGAAAAGGGATCAGAGTAAATTTGAACTGTTGAACTTTTGTTTAACTATTTTATATATAAAGTAGTGTTAATATATTAATACCAAGGTTCTAATTTATCCCTCTTCACCTTTCCCTTTGTTAACCATGTTTGTTTCCTATGTCTCTGTGTGTGTTTCTATTTTGTAAATAAGTTCATTTGTATCATTTATTTAATGCCACATATAAATGATGCCATGTAATATTTGTCTTTCTCTATCTGACTTACTTCACTTAGTATGATAATCTCTTCATTCACTTATGTTACTGCAAATGGCATTATTTCATTTTTTATAGCTGAGTAATATTCCAGTATCTGTGTGTGTATATATAACATATTCTTTATATCATTCATCTGTTGGTGGACACATGTTACTTCCCCATGTCTTGGCATTTATAAATACTACTTCCATGAACATTGGGGTGCATATATCTTTTCAAATTAGAGTTATCTTGATATATATGCCCAGGAATGGAATTGCTGGATCATATGGTAAGGGTATTCTCCTTGGAAGAAAAGCTATGACAAACCTAGACTGTGTATTAAAAAGCAGAGACATTACTTGCTAACAAAGGTCTGTATAATAAAAACTATAGTTTTTTCCAGTAGTCATGTATGAATGTGAGAGGTGGACCAAAAGAAGACTGAGTGCCAAAGAATTGATACTTTTGAACTGTCATGTTGGAGAAGACCCTTGAAAGTCCCTTGGACTGTAAAGAGATCCAACCAATCAATCATAAAGGAAATCAATCCTGAATATTCATTGGAAGGATTGGTGCTGAAGCTGAAGCTACAATACTTTGGCCACCTGATGTGAAGAACTGATTCACAGAAAAGACCCTGATGCTGGGAAAGATTGAAAGCAGGAGGAGAATGGGACAACAGAGGATGAGATTATTGGATGGCATCACCGACTCAATGAACATGAGTTTGAGCAAGCTCTGGGAGATGGCGAAGGACAGGAAAGCCTGGTGTGATACAGTCCATGGGGTCACAAAGAGATGGACATGACTGAGTGACTGAACAACAACAGCAACAATGATAAGGGTTTATCAATGTCATAATTAAAGGAAACCAAAGTCCAGTTCCATAAAGCACTATATTCCCATTAAAATTACACAAAATTGGCATAGATAATGGTGGTATTATCACAATTAT
>SJYA01001599.1:0-96016 GCA_006410615.1 Neotragus moschatus
CCCCTAAGAAGAGACAAGCACAGAGAAAATTGTGGTAATATTTTGAATATCTGAGTTAGTTATAACGATGTTTGTCAAGAGTTACAATTGGAATGTTTTGAAGTTTGCACCCAAACTGTAATTTGAAAATAAATTTCTATTTTTTTTTTGTTTGCCAAGAGATGAACCTCATATTTTCAAAGGTACAAAATATTTAGGTTTAAGGATTCAGTGTGGGAGTGTGTATAGAAATTGAAGCCTCTCATCACCTGTGGACCCTACAAAGCCCTATGCACAGATACTAACAGTATCTATTTTGCTAAGTATTTCCTTATAGAGCTTCCAAGAAGCAAATACCCCCTCCACAGTAAGAAATACTCTGTTCTGGGCTGGTCTGCACTCAAATTGGGATGCATTTTCTTGTTTATTCTCCCACATTGGAAAGGATATCCTGAGGTACATAAGAAGAAGATTCCGATTGTTTTACCATCTCAGTTGATTATGGCTCTTTCCATTACCTCAAAATGGGTCTGTTTCTTTTTTACCATCACCCACCACTCCTGTTGCACTGACCTGATTTCCATTAGTTGACAAGCAAGTTCATTTCAACCACAGGGCTCATTCCTTTTCTGCTTCCTCTGTATCCCTCTGTTTGGAGATTTACATATGTCTGGTTTCACCTTAAAATGTGGTGCACCTTCCATGCTAGTCATATCTCCCCAGAAAGACCTTTCCTGGCCCCATTTTCTAATTTTGGCTTTCTGAACAATACCCCATTTCCTTGGGATATTTGTTTATTTAAGGTCCAGGCAATAATAGATGCTTCTTTAACCATGGCCTTACCTGTCTTCATAGGGCACAGTACTTTTCACATGGAATTATTAATAAAAGCTAACACATAGAATTCATTATTTTCTAGACTCTGTTCTTATCACTTAACTCATTTGATATTTGAAACAGTCCTATAGCTTATTTAACTCAATTTCCTTTTTCTAGAGATAAGGAAACAGTTACAGGGAAGTTATATCAGGTTTCTCCACACACATCTATCAAATTCATCCTAAGGCAGTTAAGATCCAGAGGCTGTGGTCTCAAATGTGGTCTCAATTACTTTTCTTTAGTTGTGACTCAAAAATATTTATTGATGCATGTATGAACAAAGAATGTATGACAGGTTGAGAATAAACAACATTTGCAACTATTTTCTATATATATGAAATTAAGAATCTACCTTCCAGTGCAAGGGACATGGGTTTGATCCCTTGTCTGGGAAGTAAAGATCCCACATGTCCTAGGGCAACTAAAACTGTTTTTAGTTACTCAGTCATGTCCTAGCTTCTTGAGACACACTGGACTGTAGCCTGTCAGGCTCCTCTGTGCATAGCATTTTTTCAGGAAAAAAATATACTTGCACAGAATACACTTCAGAAAATGCTGACATAATTGCCTTTTCCCTTTCCAGGGGTTTTCGCTGACCCAGGGATCAAGCCTACATCTCCTATGTCTCTTGTGAAGCAGGGGATTCTATACCTGCTGAGCCTTTGGGAAGCCCTTATACATGATAAAGCATAAATTTATACCATAGAGATAATTAATGTATAATTCTAAGTCAACTCAGAACTATATTATTATAGAAGTTTTTGTATCTGGCATGGTTCAATTTAGAGTTGTTCAGTTGAGAGTTTTTAGTTAAAATTCAGAATCATTAAATATTAATGCAAATTTATCTTAAATATTAACTTCAAGCCCTAGGCATGTAGTCTGTGCTGAGATGCCCAAGAGGGAGGTGATGGCTGCTTGATGCAGGTAGCAGCAATTTCATGCATTCCCTGAAGCCTGTGAAAACTGTTGGCAGGTGCTAGCTAAGAGACAATGGCACCCCACCCCAGTACTCTTGACTGAAAAATCCCATGGATGGAGGAGCCTGGTAGGCTGCAGTCCATGGTGTCGCTAAGAGTTGGGCACGACTGAGCGACTTCACATTTGCTTTTCACTGAAGTGACTTAGCAGCAGGAGCAGAAGCTAAGAGACAACAATTAGCTACTTCAATATCAAAGTTTGTTAATGTAGGATATTTAATTATTTACCTTAAAATGCTATTTTTTACATGCAGTGTCTGTTGAAAATTAGTGAAGGAAGTACAAATGGAAAAGCATATGGTTATTTCCAGAAATTGTGAGTGCCTTCCTTATACTGACTGTGGTAAAGACTTCTGCATGGGCGAGGGGGTGTCTGGTAGAAGAGTAGAAGAGATGTCCTTTAGGAAATCAGAGGTAGCTGTAGTAGTGGAGCTTCTCCCAACTTTGGAAAGAAATACTTCCTCTAAGATTATGTGGTGAAAAAGCAAGGATGTCAAAAACCCCATGAAATGCTCAAGTGAGAAACTGCAGTGTGAAAACAAAGCTTATGAAAGTAAAACCCACAAGAGCAATACTCAGCAATAAGCATGGATTAAGAGATATAATTAATAAAATATGACTCATATACATTACTCTATATAAAATGGGTTTCCCATGTGGCACTAGTGGTAAAGAATCTGCCTGCCAATGCAGGAGAAACAGGAAATGAAGGTTTGATCCCTGGATCAGAAAAATCTCCTGGAGGAGGGTATGACAACCCACTCCAGTATTTCTGCCTAGAGAATCCCATGGATAGAGGATCCTGGCAGGCTAAAGTCTATTGAGTCGCAGAGTAGGACATGACTGAGTGACTGAGCACAGCACAACACATATATAAAGTAGATAATTATTAATAATAAGGATCTACTGTATAGCACAAATAATTCTACTCAATACTCTCTAAAGGCTTATATGGGAAAAGAATCTAAAAAAGAGTGGATATATGTATATGCAAAACTGATTCACCTTGCTGTACAACCTGAAACACACAACATTGCAAATCAACTCTACTCCAATAAAGACATTTTTAAAAGATGCTAAACTAAAGAAAATAATAATAAAATAAAATAAATTAAAAAAAAACACAAATTAAAGACCTAATATCAGTCACAAAGTGAGAGAGTTTTAGGACAAATTAGTGGCTTGACAATGTCCCAATGGAAAAGGCAAAATTTCAGCAATGGAGAAAAACAGTTTACTAGTTTATAAGGAATCTATTCTTGAATAACTGCGGAATATATTTTTCTGAAACTTCCAGGAATAGATCTCTTTGCATCTTCATGTATGTGAATGCACTTGCAGACAAATTTTCCTTACTAGGCAATCAAGGAACCACTCAGTCAGAGGCAAGATAAACAGTCAGTCAAGGAAGTGGAAAACATGCATGGAGAAATCTCTGCCAAGTCTGGATATTCCAATATAAATGAAATCATGAAAGCCCAAGTAGAGATACAGAATTTTTTTTAATTAAATTATAATGAATAAGAAGGGAAGAATAGAGAATGGCTGAAGAGTAGAAAATAAAGAATAAAATTAGAAACTCAGAAAGAATATTGACATAGCCTAAAAAACAAAGGTGCAAGAGATAGAGTTTAAGGCTTCAGGTAATGAAAACCCAAGCCCAGTGGCTTGAAAAGGGAAAAAAAAAAAAAAAAATAGAGAAGGAGTAAGAACAGATGTGTCTTGGTTGGAGATGGGTGTCCAAAAGAACAAACCCTTGCAAAGAGTAAAATAATAATAATAATAATGATGAAAAAGAAATGAGATTTGGAAGTTGATGTATAAGATGGTTGGATGGCATCACTGACTAAATGGATATGATTTTGAGCAGGAACTGGAGTAGGTGATGACAGGGAAGCCTGGCATATTGCAGTCCATAGAGTTGCAAAGAGTCAGCCATGATTGAGTGACTGAACTGAAAAGAATTTGGAAGTTGAAGTATATTTCGGGGGGAAAAAGATGCAGTTTCCATTGTGAAGTTAGAGAAATGAAAGATCAAGACTATGCTGTGAAAGTATATTCAACTGAAAGGAAACTGCAGAAGCAGTTCTGAGATAGGCCCAGATAATGAAATAGCAATTGAAAAACTAAGGAAACAGTTTGACAAAGGAACATCATAGACTTCGTATCATCTTCAACAAGAAAACCAGCAAAAACTCCACTTCAAATTATGAAAGGACAAAGCAGGTTTTTGAAATGAGTACTTCTTTGTAGTTCAAAAATAAAACCGTTCTAAAAAAAAAAAAAGAAGAAGAATAAGAACAAATACTTAAAAAAAATCATTTGCTATTAAAAAAATAAAAAAAATAAATCCATTCTATTATTGATGTCTTTCACTCTTGTTTATAAAATTTGTAATGAATTAAAACAATGATTATTTGCTTTTCAGTGCTGTATGTTTAAAATAAGAGAAATATTTTTGGTAGCATTCTTATTAAAAAAAGATAAATATACTATTTTCCAAAGACATATGCATGTGCAAAGAAAAACAAAACAAAACATTAACTGGCCTGCTTTCTAGATGTAGGATCAAGGTTTTGGATTTGAGTACTTGCCCACTAGTTTGAAATCTCCATCATCTTTCTTGTGTAAATCACATCCAAAAATGAATTCCAGATACTTTCATAGTCAAATTTTTTTTAAAATGGAGACTGCTATAAATTTATTTTCAGAGTTGTCTTAGTGCAAAATGCTTCTGTTATATTTTTGTACAACTTCATTTTTTTTCAGCTTTTGTGCACTCAATAAGCAACTTTTTAGTGACTTATCTGGTTTGTATTTGAAAGCATTCAATTAATTTTTATGGAATTTCTGACAATCATAATTGGATTGATGAAATATTTAATTAAATGATGTAAACATAATATCTGACATATCTGGAATGAATAGGCTTAGAAATGACAAAATCTATCTTAATGAGCAAAATATTTGTGGGAACAAATATTCAAAGGTTTTTAGAGAGTAATCTAAGAACTGTACGTGTTTATCAAACTTTGGGCTAAGTTGATAAATTTCATAGCTGAATATCAGAATGTTGATTAATCCTGGAAAATTTTAAGTGGGTTTTATTTAAAATAAAGTCCTCAGTCATAATGGTCAGTCACAGGTATCTGATGACTATTAATTATGTTGTTTATAACTGTATGTAGCTCACATTTGAAGTATCTTTCACTACACTGGCCTCTGAAGACTAGCATAATACACTTTCCCCAAATATACCACTTCATAAAGTTCATATTGAGCTAAAAGCATTTGAAAAACATCAGATATAGGAAGTATCTTTTTTAAATATAAATTTATTTATTTTAATTGGAAGTTAACTTTTTTTTTCTTTTTCCCAGAAGATTACTATTGTTGTTCAGTCTCAGTTATGTCTGACTCTTTGTGACTTCATGGAGTGTAGCATGCCAGGCTTCTCTGTCCTTCACTATTTCCCAAAGTTTGCTCAGAGTCATGTCCACTGACTCAGTGATGCCATCCAGCCATCTCATCACCTGTCATCTCCTTCTCTTGTGCCCTCAGTCTTTCCCAGCATCAGGGTCTTTTCCAGTGAATCGGCTCTTCACATCAGGTAGCCGAAGTATTGGAGCCTCAGCTGCAGGATCAGTCCTTCCAATGAATATTCATGGTTGATTTCCTTTAGCATTGACTAGCTTGATCTCCATACTGTCCAAGGGAATCTCAAGAGTCTTTTCTAGCACCACAGTTTGAAAGCATTAATTCTTCAGTGCTCAGCCTTCTTTTTGGTCCAACTCTCACATCCAAACATGAATATGGAAAAATCATAGCTTTGACTATACATATCTTTGTCAGCAAAGGGATTTCTCTGCATTTTAATATGCAGTCTGTTTGTCATAGCTTTTCTTCCTGAAGATAAGAAGTAAAAATTTTGCCTATCAAAGATGCCCTCCTTATACCAGAAAAAAGAAACAATCTTCAGTAGGAGTAATAGACAATGGAATTCTGTAGAGTTATTAGTGAAATCATTCTTATCTTCCTTTATTTTCCTCACATAGTTTAGTTACTTTTTCACATTAACGTGCCTTTGTTAAACATATATAGAAATGTTTAGATTTTGTTGCTTCTTTTGATCTTCTTTTCCTTATGAAGATCCCTATATCACATAAAACATGTAAATTTGTCTTCTTTTCCCCTGTTAATCTTTCTCTTGTCAGTTTAATTCTCAGATACAGTCAAAAAACTCTACTAGGCTAGAAGTAAAATCTCCCTCCTCTGCCCCTCGTTGTTTTATCAGTCAGAGTTTAAGAGCAAGATATCTTAGAATAAAAAAATATATATTGAATTCAGGTCCCAAATTTGCCACTTATTATCTATGTGATTTTTAGTAAATTCCTTCACATCTTCACTTCTCAGATTCCTCAACTATAATGGAAATAATAACATATATTTATCAGATTGTTGCTAAATTAAATAAAATCAAAGTACAATGGGTTTAATTTAATATCAGGTACAAAACACAGATTAAAAATATGGTAGCTTTAATTATATTGCTTTAATTTAATATAATTAAATTAAATATATTAAATTAAATTAAATATATTTAATTACACTGTTTAGTTAATTATACTTGACAGTATGATTAATAACACCTATAATAAAGCTTCTGCCTGCAATACAGAAGACCCAGGTTTGATCCCTGGGTTGGGAAGATCTCCTGGAAAAGGAAATGGCAACCCACTACAGTATTCCTGCTTGGAGAATCCCAGGGACAGAGGAGCCTGGTAGGCTACAGTCCATGAGGTCGCACAGAGTCAGACACGACTGAGAGACTTCACTTCACTTCACTTCATAATAATAATACCTATAATATAATACCTATATAATACCTATAATAATACCTATAATCTATTATACCTTCTTTTAACAGCGTTATCTTTATTTCTATATTTTTTACAAAGCCATCCAGCTTCCCTGGTGACTCAGATGGTAAAGAATGTGAGAGACTCAGGTTCAATCCTGGGTAAGGAAGATTCCCTGGAGAAGAAAATGGCTATCCACTCCAATATTCCTGTATGGAGAATTCCACGGATAGAGGAGCCTGGTTTGCTAGAGTCCATGGGGGTCACAAAAAGTGGGATATGACTGAAAGACCAACACACACAAGCATGCAAAGGTCTAAGATATATGCTTTTACTCCTCATATTCTTTCTATTTTCAATATATTTCTATTAATTCTTGCCTAACCTTCTCTCACTCTATCAACAATATTTTAATACGCTTTGGCTAATCCAACCTCTTTCCATTTATTTGGCCATGGCATGTTATTTCTTATCAATGCGTTGAAAAAAGTCACCTTAAGTCATTTTCTATTATAGATGTCATTGAAGTGTGTGATACAAAATCCACCCAACATATTCAATGAATGAGCAATTAAATATTTATTTTAAGAAAAATCAAAAATTTAATAGAAAGCAAGCATGAGAGATTATCTTTGAGATATTTGGAGTAATAATGTAAGAGCAAAGGTGAAAGACACAGGAGTAAAATACTCAAATAGGGATGTGTAGTTTTCAAGCCACTGTCAAAAGATTATTCAAAAGACATTCTTTTGCAGGAAGCATTGCATGAGCATTGTTGTTCAGGTTCTAACTACAAGCACAATCCTCTGCTCTAAGATGTGCATTAGAGGCCCTGATCACATCCCAAACCTGTAAAAACTGGCCTTATTGATGCAGTAAAAGCATATCCAGAGACCAAAACAATTTTAAGTTCAGTAAATATAGTAGATATATAACAATGATTTTCTTCACTATAGAAATAGGAAAACTAAAAATGCTGTAATTCAAGTCTATAAAAATCATAAAAAGAACCAGAGTCGTGGGAGCTGGAATTGTTTCCTCACATGCCAGAGCATTCAGGCTAGAAGCATTTTCCCCTTAAAAACTTGAAAGAGATCATTTCAAGGTAAATAAAACAAGTTCCACTGTAATGGAAAATAAATTTATAAAAATTATTGTCCTGAACAGTAATGAGTGATACAGACTAAAAATATAAATCACATTCTCAAGTCTGTTACTAAGACTACTTGCATGAATAACTTAAAAGTTTGCTCTTCTTCCTTCTCTCTCTCTTTCTTGCTCCCATTCTCCTCTCTCTCTCTCATTATATTTCCCTCACAGATAGCTTGTAATCAATATAAATCATTATTGTTCTTATTGAGTCATACATAAACAGGAATTTGACTGCTAAAATAAAACCTCTCTCAATAGGATAAAAAATGGTTTAATGGAAAAGTGGAAAGAGTGAACCACTTCTCAAGTTTTAAATATGTTCTGTGAAAATGTAGAAACATTGCATTATAATTAATAGAGCTAATGAGTCATTTCCAATATATATTAGTTGTGTGGTCTTATAAACCTTACCTTGCTTATCTTCAAAATGAAAGAAAAATAAAAAAAATTTCTCAAGTTATATTGCTAATATAAATGAGATGATAAACTACCCAACATACTTGTTACACATTTATTACAGGCAAAGATTTTGATAAATGATAACTGAATTATTTTTATCAATATCACTATTGTATTATAATTTATATGGTAAAAGGAAGTAAAATTAAGCTGAGTTTATATTTGAAAATACAGCTGATTTTGGCTTTCAACATATGACAAGTGATACAAACTTTACTGTAGTTAGTAATGTCACATTTTGTACCATTTATTCAGGTGGAATCAACTAGACCATCACAGAAAACTCAGCCAAATGCTACAAAAACATGTATATGTAGACAAGAGTCAAATATACGTACATAATGTTTTCCTAAATCAATACCATTGTGCATTATATACTAGCTTACATGACAGTAGAAAGACCTCAGGAACTAAATAATAATTTTGGCACAAATTTCAAAAAAAAAAAAAATTCTAAACTTATCACACTTCAGGGTCTCCTAAAGTAGGGGCTAGATCTCATATCTGTAACCTATATAGATACAGATAAAAATGCAGAGCTAAGTGGAAAGTTTTTTAGACAATATAATAAAGGCAGGCCATTAACTAAACTTCCCTGATGGCTCAGCAGTAAAGAATCTGCCTACAGTGCAGGAGATGCAGGAAATGTAGGTTGAATCTCATGTTCAGGAACTAGCAACCCACTTCAATATTCTTGCCTGGAAAATTCCATGGACTGAGAAGCCTGGCGGGCTACAGTCCATGAAATTGCAAAGAGTTGGACACATCTGAGCAACTAAGTGGTGCCATTAACTAATTCTTTGGGAAATATATAATCTTATGGGAAAAAAATAAGAACTTTAGGGCAATAAACTAATAGAAAAATCCATGTGTGTGTATATATATGACTAGCCAGACTATATTATTTAATGTGTGATAAGCCATTGAAACAATATTTGATTTGCATTTTAAAAATTGGCTGACTCACCTGATGAGTATGTGGAACATAAAGCTCTACTTCAGTATTTGAAGGGAATAAGAGAAAAGCTCATGCATAGGCTGAATTGAAGATTTGGCCAAATTTACTATTTCAAATCGTAAAACATAATGTTAACATGCTGCACGCAATATGTCAGCAAATTTGGAAAATTCTGCTGTGGCTCAGGACTTGAAAAGGTCAGTTTTCATTCCAATCCAAAGGAAAGGCAAGCCATGAAATAAATAATAATAATGTTTGTTCCCAGGTGGTACTAGTGGTAAAGAACTTGCCTGCCATTGCAGGAGGCATAAGAGACTCGGATTTGATCTCTAGGTTGGGAAGATCCCCTGGAGGGGAAAATGACAACCCACTCCAGTATTCTTGCCTGGAGAATCCCATGGAGTGAGGAAACTGGTGGGCTACAGTTCCCAAGTCATGAGTTGGACATAACTGAAGCAACTTAGCTTGCATGTATGCATGCTCCATGGAAGAAAAGCTATGAAAAATCTAGACAGCATATTTAAAAACATAGGCATCACTTTGTTGACAAAGGTCTGTACAATCAAAGGTATGCTTTTTTACAATAGTCATGTACAGATGTGAGAGTTGGACCATAAAGAAGGTTGAGTGCTGAAGAGTTGATGCTTTCAAGTTGTGGTTCTGGAGAAGACTCTTAAGAGTCCCTTGGACAGCAAAGTGATCAAAACCAGTGAATCCTAAAATAAATTAACCCTGAATATTCATTGGAAGGACTGATGCTGAAGCTGAAACTTCAATATTTTGGCCACCTGAAGCTAATAGCTGACTCATTGGAAAAGACCCTGATACTGGGAAAGATTGTGAGCAGGAGGAGAAAGAGGCAATGGAGATGATATAATTGTAATGACATCACTGCTCAACAGGCATGGGTTTGTGCAAAGTCCAGGAGATAATGAAGAACAGGGAAGCCTGGTGCATTACAGTCCATGGGGTCACAAAAAGTCAGGCATGACTTAGCAACTGGAAAACAATAATGCTTGTGAGTTGTTCTACCTACCTGATCCAGAAGATACATTTTCCATCATTCTCAACCATGACTCACAAGGCACCAAGTGGGTATATGGGAAGAAGAAATTTACTTATTTGTAACAACTTTCATGTACTAGTAGAAAGAAATCTTCTTGGTTCATTAGAAATACAGAGCAAAATCACTAGTTCAACTTTCTCAAGGGCTGAATTTCCAAGGAGCATGACTGACCAATTTCACTTGAGAAACACTGTTATAAAGAATAATTGGTACCTGATTTCTCAGATCAAGGGCTCCACAACAATGTGTCCTGTAATAGGGGAAGTATGTTGGAGTTGTATGAAATTAAAATATTTTGTAAGAGCTTGAAATTGTACAAAATATCTGGGGTGGAGTCAGAGAAAAGAGGGAATAGACTTGATCTATATTTTATCAATGAAGAAAATTGATATTGGTGAATCAAGAAAGCAGATTTAAGTATAGTGTGAAAATTTTTCAGGATATATTAAAGAGTCCTTCTTTCAGTGAAGTGTTACTCGATCATGGCAGAGCAATAAAGGAAGCTGAAACAGCAGTGGCATATATATGGCACAAGCACTCCTTTTCTTCTGCTCTGTCAATTATAGGTACAATTAATTGATTATAATTTTATTTTCCAGTTGAATTTAGATGAAGCAAAAATGTTTCTTAGTGCAGCATTATAGCACTAAATAAAGTGGATTAAATTTGGCATGCAAAGTAAAATCTATTTGCTGTACTGGAACTAAGTAATCTCTGTCTCTTTAAATTTGAAGATTTATAAGTCAATATCCAGGATGTTTTTAAAAACATACAATATATAATTTTTCTCAATTCTAGTTACCACCCTTCTGCAAATGAACTTTGAAATCCAGAGGGCTTCACTGTAAAACTATTTCTCCCTAGGTGTCAAAATACTAAGAAGTTTTCACATTCTTCTCAGCAGATTTTAATCATATACCAAGATGCTAATAGGACTGAAGTTCCTAAAATAAAACAGAATTTGATAAAACATTACTCTGTGAGGAAAACATTCAGTGACGTGTAATATAATATAGATATAATTTTACTGGACTTGCAAATGTAATACTTGGGGACATGGAAAATTATGTTTTAACAAGTGTTATAAAAAAGACATGTACTTATGAAAAGGATGAGAAGCTTATTGAAAGGATGAGAAATAGAAGACAAAAAATATTTTATCTATTCCAAATCTGTATTTTAAGACATTAAAATCATGCAGTGGGACTTCCCTGATGGTCCAGTGGCTAAGACTCTGAGTTCCCAACGCAGGGAGCCCAGGTTCAACCCCTGGTCAAGAAACTGGTTCCTATATGCCACAATTAAAGGGTTTCATGCTGAAGGAAGATCCAAGATCCTGCATGCCACAACTAAAACCTGGTGTAGCCAAAAAAATAAATATTTAAAAAATAATAAATAAATAATAAAATTATATGGTGCTCAAAACATAAAAATTCAAATAATTGCCCTAGTAACATAGGATGATATTGATGCATTAAAAGAATCATTGTTAAAAACTTTAGAATTCATCATGACACTATTTTTACTAGATAATGACAAAGTCATTAATCTTTCAGTTTTCATGATCAATTAAGCCTGCTCTGATGTATATAGTTAAATATTTCATTTTGTGTTAATTATATATTGCTGTATAGTAATTTCTACCAGAACAAGCATTTTATTATCTCATAACTTCTGGGAGCCACAAGTTTCAGATATCACTTAGCTCAGTCATCTGACTCAAGTCTCTGACAAGACTTCAATCAAAGTGTCAACTGGGATTGTGATTTCATCTGAAGGGTCAACTGGAGTAGTCTATTTCTGAGTTCACCTGTGTGATTTTTGGGAAGATTCAATTCCTTGTGAACTGTAGAACTGATCCCCTGTTCCACACTGGGGCTTCTCATGTGTAGACCTCTCTACAGGTCGCCTCATGCCATATCAACTGACTTGACTCAGATTCAGTGAGAGAGAGAATAACAAATGAATTATAAAAGTATTTTATCAATAATACTTGTTACCTAAGCAAAGTCTAACAAGGATCTCATACTTTTCATAGAATTATGGGAAAAATTGGTATTAATTTTAAATTCATAAACTCTACATTTGAAAAGACCCTGATGCTGTGAAAGATTGAAAGCAGGAGGAGAAGGGGACAACAGAGAATGAGAATGGTTGGATGGCATCACCAAATCAATAGACATGAGTTTGGGTAAACTCGGGAGTTGGTTATGGACAGGGAGGCCTGGTATGCTGCAGTCTGTGGAGTCGCAAAGAATCGGACTCGATTGAGCAACTGAACTGAGTTGAACTGAACTGAAAATCTATTTGGTTTAAAAATCTAGTTTATTTATAAGAGCAATATCCAGTGTAAGAGTTCCAGTATAAGAAAGGTAGAATTTGTTCTCTTGTGCATCTTGTTCCACTAATTGTATGCTACATTAAGGCATTTGCTCACCTGATTTTCTAATTTAAAAATGTATTAAATTAGGGTTTCAAGAAGGTTACAAGTTGTAAATGACCTTGAAAATAATCAAATCAGACTTCAAGTATATTGAAATGCTTGAAAGATTACTTCTGCTGTGGAATTGATATAGTTGAGTACTTCAGGTAATAAACAACAACAACAAAACCCGAAACAAACACATTTTTGAAATTTTCTGTTTCAAAGTTGTAATTAAAGCACTGTTTACTGTCATTTCTAATATTTCAGCTTCAAATACTAGTCTAATTATACTTCTGTTTTAAAATAACTTTTTATATCTTCTGAATATATATATATATATATATAGTTTTTTCTTTTTCTCTGTCAAGTGCTGTTGATGATATGCAGACTCTTGGAGAGAATATTAGTTTTAGATATCAAAGGAATTTGGTTAACATCTAAAATTAACTGGTGTTATTTCCATGGATTTTAGCAAGTTGCTTAAACTTTTTAGTCCTACCTTTCTTTATAAAAAAAATGGGGTTAATAACATCTCACAAGAGATATATGATCTTTAATGAGAAAACATATTTTAATGTTATAGAATTATTCTTCTTATCTAGTGGTATCACTGGGAATAAAGATCCTTTCCTTCATTTGACTATTTATGTATTAGAATACATCGTTGGAGTATCTAAGTGTATCTGAATATCTAAACAAGCCGATGAGGACAAATATCCTATGATATTGCCTATATGTGGAATAAAAAAATGATGCAAATAAACTTGTTTACAAAGCAGAAACAGATTCACTGACAGAAAAAAAACAAACTTGTGGTTACCAAAGGGAAAGAGGAACGAGAGATAAATTAGGAGTTTAAGGTAAAATATACACACTATTATATATAAACTAGCTAATCAACTTGGACCTATTATATAGCAAAAGGAACTATACTCAATATTTTGTAATAACATAATGGAAGAAAATTTGAAAAAGTATATATATATATTTATAGTAATCATTTTGCTATAATCTGAAATTAACACAATATTGTAAATCAACCACATTTATTTATTTATTAAAGAAATGAAAGAGCCAAGAAAATGGAAAATTCAGGAGGACAATGGGTAAGTTTAAGCAGTTCACTCTTGTTTTAGAAGTAATAATGTACAAAGTGTCAGAGTTCAGTATCCAGCACTCATGGAAGACCTGAGAATAAAAAGTGATTCTAATATATATTACAAAATATATTTGAGAAAGGAAATACTTTAATTTTCAGAAAATATAAGAAATTCATCTTATTTTGTTATTTGTTAATTTATTGAAAAACTTTTTTTACCTCTGTCATTTTGGGACTAATTTATTGAATTAAATACATTTGTAGTTTTTTATATTTCTTTTCAATAAATGTGTTTCCAAAATGTTTAAGAGATCTTAAATTTTTTTCTATTTTTTTAAACTCTACCTGTATCAATCTTGACAGTTAATACTATACATAAAGAAAGAGGGTAAAAATAATAATTATCAAATGTCCTACATCTTGTAGTCTTTTATTTGTAATGTATGTTTTGTAACATTTTAGTCCCAACTGGCACTAAGGGTAAATAATCCTCCTGACAATGCAGGAAATGCAAGAGACATGCATTTATTCCCTGGGTGATGAACATCTCCTTGAGTAGGGAATGGCAACTCACTCTAAGATTCTTGCCTGGAAAACTTCATAGACAGAGAAAGATGGCAGGTTATAGTCCATGGGACCACAAAGAAAGACATGACTGAGTGACTGAGCAGCAGCAATGGAGTAAATGTACAGTTTTAGAACAAGCACTAAATTTAAAGTCAGATGATGAACAATACAGTGAAATAGAGAAAAACAACAGAATAGGAAAGACTAGATATCTCTTCAAGAAAGGTAGAGATACCAAGGGAATATTTCATGAAAAGTTTGGCACAATAAAGGACAGAAACAGCAAGGACCTAACAGAAGCTGAAGAGATTAAGAAGAAGTGGCAAGAATACAGAGAAGAACTGTACAAAAAAGGTCCCAATGAACCAGGTAACCACGATAGTGTGATCACTCACCTAGAGACATGGGGGCAGCAGACAGGAGTCAGTGGTGGCACAGGAAGTAGTTTTGCAGAGAGGGTAGATGGAGGTGACTGCAGGGAGGGAGGCTATGAAGCATTCTGTGCCCTGCTCAGGAAGGCCAGGCTCACTAGGCCTGGACAATAATACAGAGGAGCCAGAAAAGAGAAAGCTGAGAGCCAAAGTTTAGGAGGTCATGGACCATGCAGGCAGTGGATCGACCCCAAGGAAGGTAGGAGCAGCAAATAGGTGGAGGAGCCTATTTCTTCTGGGTGTTCTCCAACATGAGCTCCAGGATCCCCTGGACCCTCTTCCTGGTGACTCCAGCAGGACCTCTGCCTCTGGTCCTGGGCAACATATTGACCAATACCCAGCAGCCAGTGAAGGTTTACACACTCAACAAGAACAAGCAGTGGGACAACCAGGGTGCCAAGCATGTCATCCAGCTACATGGAGCAACAGAAAGACATGTCCCTGCTAGACAGAGCCTGAAAAAAATGTGATCCACTGGAGAAGGGAATGTCAAACCACTTCAGTATTCTTTCCTTGAGAACCCCATGAAAAGGCAAAAAAGGTATGACATTGAAAGATGAGCCCCCCAGGTTGTAGATGTCCAATATGTTACTGGGGAAGAGTGGAGAAATAGCTACAGGAAGAATGAAAAGGCTGCACCAGAGCAGAAATGATGCCCAGTTGTGGATGTGTCTGGTGGTAAAAGTAAAGTCTGACGCTGTAAAGAACAATATTGCATAGGAATCTGGAATGTTAAGTCCATGAATCAAAGTAAATTGGAAGTGGTCAAAAAAGAGTTGGCAAGAGTGAACATCAATGTTTGAGGTATCAGTGAACTAAGATGGATGGGAATGGTTGAATTTAATTCAGATGACCCGTTATATCTACCACATGGGCAAGAATCCCTTAGAAGAATTGGAGTAGCCTTCGTAGTCAACGAAAGAGTCTAGAATGCAGTACTTGAATGTAATCTCAAAAATGACGGAATAATCTCGGTTCGTATCCGAGGCAAACTATTCAGCATCACAGCAATCCAAGTCTATGCCCAACCACTAATGCTGAATAAGCTGAACTTGAATGGTTCTATGAAAATACACAAGACCTCCTAGAACTAACACCAAAAAAAAAAAAAAAAAAAGTGTCCTTTTCATCATAGGGGACTGAAATACAAAAGTAGGAAGTCAAGCGATACCTTGAGTAACAGGCAAATTTGGCCTTGGAGTACGAAATGAAGCAGGACAAAGGCTAACAGAATTTACCAAGAGAATGCACTAGTCATAACAAACACCCTCTTCCGACAACACAAGAGACGACACTACAAGTGGACATGATCAGACAGTCATTACCTAAATCAGATATCCTGGAGTGTTAAATCAAGTGGGCTTTAGGAAGCATTAGTATAAACTAAGCTAGTAGAGGTGATGAAATTCCACCTGACCTATTTCAAATCCTAAAAGACCATGCCATTAAAGTGCTACATGCAATATGCCAGCAAATTTGGAAGACTCAATGGCCACAGGACTAGAAAAGTTTTCATCCCAATCCCAAAGGACTGTGATGCCAAAGAATGTTCAAAGTGTTGGTTGCTCAGGCATTTCCATTTCTTTGCAAGCCCATAGACAGTTCCATAGTAGGCCAGGTATTCCTCTGTCCATGGAATTCTGTAGGCAAGAATACTGGAGGTGGTTGCCATTTCCTTCTCCAAAGAGGGTTCAAACTACCAGACACTTGTGAACATTTCACATGCTAGCAAGATAATGCTCAAAATCTTTCAAACTTATCTTTCAAGATACTCTTATCAGTGCATGAAGTGAAAATTCCAGATGTACAAGCTGAATTTAGAAAAGGCAGAGGAAGCAGAGATCAAATTGCCAAAATTCATTGGATCATAGATAAAGCAAAAGAATTACAGACAAAAAAAATCTACTTCAGTTTCATTGATTATGTTAAATAAAGCCTTTGAGTGTGTGGATCACAACAAACTGGAAAAATCTTAAAGAGATGGGAATACCAGATCACTTAACCTGCCTCCTGAGAAATCTGTATGGAGGTCAAGAAGAAACAATTATACTCTGACATGGAACAATAGATTCGTTCAAAATGTCAAGACTGTATATTGTCACCTGTTTATTTAACTTACATGCAGAATACAGCATGAGAAATGCCAGGCTGGATGTACTACAAGTTGGAATCAAGACTGCCAGGAGAAATATCAACAACCTCAGATATGCAGAGGGCACTAAACTAATGGGAGAAAGTAAAGAGGAACTAAAGTGTCTCTTGATAAAGGTGAAAGAGTAGAATGAAAAAACTGGCTTAAATTCAACATTAAAAAACTAGGATCTTGGCATCTGGTCCCATCACTTCATGGCAAATAGATGGAGGAAAAATGGAAACAGTAGCAGCCTATTTTCTTGGCCTCCAAAATCACTGTGGACAGTGAATGCAGCCATGAAGTTAAAAGACACTTGCTCCTTTGTAGAAAACCTATGACCAACCTAGACAGTATATTAAAAAGCAGAGACATCACTTCCCTGAAAAAGGTCCATAGAGTTAAAGGTATGATTTTTACAGATGTCATGTAGGGATGTGAGAGTTGGACCATAAAGGAGCTGATCACCAAAGAACTGATGCCTTAAAACTGTGATGCTGAAGAAGATTCTTTAAAGTCCCTTGGACAGCAAGGAGATCAAACCAGTAAATCCCAAAGGAAATCAACCCTATATATACTTTGGAAGGACTGATGCTGAAGCTGAAGCTCCAATATTTTGGCCAAATAATGTAAAGAACTGATTGGAAAAGACCCTAATACTGGGGAAGATGGAGAACAGAAAGGGTGATAGAGTATTAGAGAATTGGATGACATCACTGACTCAGTGGACATGAATTTTCAGGAGATAGTGTAGGATAGGGAAGATAACTTCCCTATCTTCAGGAGATAGTGTAGGATAGGGAAGATAACTTCCCTGTCTTCAGGAGATAGTGTAGGATAGGGAAGCCTGGCAAGCTACAGTCCATGAAGTCGCAAAGAGTCAGACAAGACTTAGCAACTAAACAACAAGAGTGTGTAGATTCTAACCCAAGTTCTATAACTAACTAGTTGAAGAACTTGCACATGCAGATTTAGTTATTCTGTCTAGATTCTGTTCATATATGTTCATTAAAAATTGGAAGCAAACACAGGAATAGGATTGGAGAGGCTTAAAATTGCACTGCTAGAGTTCTTACTAATTAGTAAGTGAAATTATTGCACTCTAATCTGTATATACTATGATAGATGAAATATATACTGATAAATACTATGATAGATAGATATTTCTGTCCTAGTGAGGAAATGTGGGATGAATGCTTTCACAGGTGACTAAATGTTAGAATGTCACTGGAAGAAACTCGACAACTGAACGTATCATATTCAATATGACTTTAGATTGAATATTAAAATAATTTATTACTAGAAAGCATTTATTATGAAATAATACAACAGCTACTATTGCTGAGTTTGCTACATGTATGCTCACATGAGGAAATGTATTCAAATGATTAAAGCATTTGAGATAATTTTCAAAAATTATATCACAAATTAGTGAGATATATAAAATTTATTATCTGTGGTGTCTCTACTTGCAATACGGAATATATTTTTCTTACAAATTAATATGTCAGCAAACTTCATCACATGCAGTGTTGCCATTTCACCCAGTATAAAACTGGATAATCCTGTTTAAAAGTATGCACTATGTATCTATGTTTATATTCATTTTTCTATCCACTTATCTTCTTATAGTAGATAAGAGATTTTGGTAAGAAATGTAGTTGGTGGTACAAGCCTCCACTGAGACATGAAAACCTCTCACATCATCTTGGAGAATAAAGAAAACAAGCCCTTAATTTTTCATGTGGTGGGCAGTTATTTAAGATAATCCCAATGATTCACATTCTTGTAAAGCCCTCTCTTCTTGAGTGTTAGATGAACCTAGTAATTTGCTTCTAATAAATAGAAAGTTGCAAGAGTAATAGGTCTCCTCTCACAAGTTTAGGCACAAAGCACCTTGACTTCTTTCTTGTACTTCAGCTCTTATCTTCTTTCATTCACTACATTTCTCTCTCTCATTATCATCATAATCATCATCTTGCTTTCTCGCTATGATGAAGAAAACATCCATGTTGTGAATTCCCCAATGGAGAGATTTATGTGACAGGAAACTGAGGGGAGTCTCTGGCCAAAATCACTGGTAATTCATGGCCATAATTGGATCGCTCAAGAGGAATGGGAGCAAGCAAAACACCTTGCATGTGAACTTGGAATTGAATTATTTTCCCAATCTTTCAGATGAGATGGCAGCTCCAACAGAATTGTGAGAGCATGAAATCTTGTGAGAATTTTATCCTTTGAATCCAGTTAAACCATACCGAGATTCCTAACCCACGAATACTGTGAGATAACAAATGTTTTGAGCAACTACTTTGTCATAGTTTACTCGGCAATAGTACATAATGAATACATTCCCCTGATGAATTGACTTCTGATGGAAAAAGCTATATTATACATTTGTCAATTATTCTATGATCATTTTTCCTTTTTTTCACAGTTCTCTTAAGAATAGAAAGTACTAACAAAAGAGAAATAATAGGCTTGAATATTCAGTTTTCATATATATATATATATATAGGCACACATAAACACACACATATGTATATATGTATGCAGTTACTGCACAAAAATTCTAAAATATTAATGAATGAAAATTTAAAAGTAAACAATCAGTTTCAAGATGTAAATGTCTGTGAAATATTTCTTCTATTGATATAGCAAAGCCGCTGAGATTTTGAGTTGTAAGAGGAAATGAGATGACTCACCTACTAGGTTAATATTTGGCTTCTCTTATTCAAATTTTCATCCCAAATGATTTGAAAAATTTTCAAAATTAGCCCTAAGTATTACATAGTTTTGCCTCATCTCTTCATAATTCCTTTTATAGTTTTTTTAATTACTTTTTTTTACTTTTATCAACTCTAAAAAGTGCAAGTTTCTGAAAGTATTATTATTGAATTATCCATTTATATCTGCTTAAAATAATTACCACTGATTAGAAAAGAAGGATGACAGGGTTTTTGATGAATATAATATGATGTAAGTATTAGACTAAATGGAAATGACAGTTTAGGTAAATAATTTAAAGATGCTAAATAAGAGTTTCCTGAAAAGGAAGAAAACTCTTCCAATTAGCTCAGTCTGAAAAGGTCAGCTTTGGAACTGACAGTCAGCATCTTTGTGTTTGGGACTGAATGAAAACTAGACGAATGTCACAATATAATTGTATACTTAGCTAGTGCACAAAAGTGAAAGCTACCCGAGTATGGTAATTTCCATATGTGCAATAAGATTCAAATTGCAACTAGGTAACACTTTCTGTCACATGGTCAGAACTCTATAAGAAATGATTGCAAAAGAATAGGAAGGAGAGATAAGAAAGCCTTCCTTGGTGATCAGTGCAAAGAAATAGAGGGAAATAATAGAATGGGAAAATTAAAGATAACAAGGGAGCATTTCATGCAAGGATGGGATGAATAAAGGATATAAATGGCATGGACCTAACAGAAGCAAAACATATAAAGAGGTGGCAAGAATACACAGAAGAATTGTACAAAAAAAAAAAAAGTCTTCACGATGCAAATAATCACAATGGTGTTATCACGCACCTAGAGCCAGACATCCTGGAATGTGAAGTCAAGTGGGCCTTAGGAAGCATCACTACGAACAAAGCTAGTGAAGGTGATGGAATTTCAGTTGAGCTATTTCAAATCCTGAAAGATGATGCTGCGAAAGTGCTGCACTCAATATGCCAGCAAATTTGGATAACATAGCAGTGGCCACAGTAGTGGAAAAAACGGGTTTTCATTCCAATATCAAAGAAAGACAATGCCAAAGAATGCTCAAACAACCACACAGTTGCACTCATCTCACACGCTAGTAAAGTAATGCTCAAAATTCTTGAAGCCAGGTTTCAGCAATATGTGAACCATGAAACTCCAGATGTTCAAGCTGGTTTTAGAAAAGGCAGAGGAACCAGAGATCAAATTGCCAACTTCCACTGGATCATCAAAAAGGCAAGAGAACCAGAAAAATATATATTTCTGCTTTACTGACTATGCCAAAGCGTTTGACTGCATGGATCACAATCAACTGTGGAAAATTCTGAAAGAAAAGGGAATACCAGACCACCTGACCTGCCTCTTGAGAAACCTATATGCAGGTCAGGAAGCAACAGTTAGAACTGGACATGGAACAATAGACTGGTTTCAAATAGGAAAAGAAGTACATCAAGGCTGTATATTGTCACCATGCTTATTTAACTTATATGCAGAGTACATCATGAGAAATGCTGGGCTGGAGGAAGCACAAGCTGGAATCAAGATTGCGAGAGAAATATTTATAGCCTCAGATATGCAGATGACACCATTCTTATGGCAGAAAGTGAAGAGGAACTAAAAAAGCCTCTTTATGAAAGTGAAGGGGAGAGTGAAAAGCTGGCTTAAAGCTCAACATTCAGAGAACGAAGATCATGGCATCTGCTCCCATCACTTCATGGGAAAGAGATGAGGAAACAGTGGAGACCATTGTTATCTTTATTTTGGGGGCTCCAAAATCACTGGAGATGGCAATTGAAACCATGAAATTAAAAGACCTTTACTCCTTGAGAAGAAAGTTATGATGAACCTAGACAGCATATTAAAAAGTGGAGACATTACTTTGCCAACAAAGGTCCATCTAGTCAAGGCTATAGGTTTTCCAGTAGTCATGTATGGATGTGAGAGTTGAACTGTAAAGAATGCTGAGCACTAAAGAATTGATGTTTTGAAACGTGGTATTGGAGAAGATTCTTGAGAGTCCCTTGGACTGCAAGGAGATCCAACCAGTCCATCCTAAAGGAGATCAGTACTGAGTGTTCATTGGAAGGACTGATGTTGAAGCTGAAACTCCAATACTTTGACCACCTGAAGCTAAGAGCTGACTCATTTGAAAAGATGGTGATGTTGGGGAAGATTGAGGGCAGGAGGAGAAGGGGAGGACAGGACGAGATGGTTTGATGGTATCACCGACTAAATGGACATAAGTTTGGGAAACTCCTGGAGGTGTTGATGGACAGGTAGACCTGGCACGCTGTAGTATATGGGGTCACAAAAAGTCGGACACAACTGAGTAAATGAACTGAATTGAAAAACAAATGTGAGAGACAAAGACCTAAGTTTTCCCTACCATGAAAATGAAGGTGCTAACCCAGGTTCAGGATATTCCCATGTAATAAAGGAATTATCTCTTATTGCATACATTTAAAAAGAAAATTCTCATTAATCAAATAGGTTGTGTAAAAGAAGATTGAAAACACCAAGCTATTAATATATTCATTTTCAGCTCATGACTAACACAAAAGAAGCCAAATTTTATGCCAAAGCATTAAGATAAAAGAATAGGAATGATACAATTGAAATATATTTAGAATGCCACTGTAAATATCAGCAATCAGTGGGGAAATTATTTCATACAAGTGAATTTTCAGTAATGTGTGTAGTAAATTTCTGTCTTTGAAGAACTGACCAACATACTTTATTATTTGATCCTGGCAATTATGTCATGGGTAAATTAAGGTTGGACTTTTGAAATTTGTTGCTATTTAAAAGTGAAGGGGAAAAAAAATTCCAGAGAAGTTGTAAGAATTGTTGAAGTTAATAAAGCTAGAAATACTGTAGCTCTGGTTTATACAGTCTGCCTCTAGCTTCTTCATCTCTTATTTAAAATTTTAAATTATTTTTTTTATTACAAGCAGACATTGTATGTGTGAGTTTATATGTATATGAACACATCCAATAAATTCAGTCACATGATTTTATTATTTTGCCGGCACAATATAATAAAATTCTTGCATATGATTTTATTATTTTGCTAGTTTGTTGTTGTTTGTTTTGTCTCTTTGGGAGGGGGATAAAAGTAATTGCCTATATAAATTATACTGACTTATTTGAGTAGTTATGAATAAACACCTATCTGGGCAATGATTCAAGTAAGTATAATATTTTAGCCTAAAGTCCAGATAATTTTAACTTGAAACCCATGTCAAAAAAATAGTCTCATTAAGGAAGATATAAAACTAAGTATCTCACTCACTGATTAAAAAGTTTCTTTTATTTTAACTCCAAGAAAGTTATAAAAACTAACCATCCTAAAGCAATCATTTTAAGGAGATTTATAGAAACATAGGATTAGAAAATGTGATCTGAGATGATTTTATTTTATTGATTTTTATTGGAAGTAGTTTCATCAAACTGAGAATATCTTTAAGCAATGTACACAGTACAACTGAAAACTTAGCTGAGATATCTGGTTTGAAAGAACTAGAGGAAAAGTATTTACTAAGTATAAAAATAACAACTCATCATCAATGATGTGTGATGAAATTGTCCAGTGAGACTAATGAGTTTGAAATAAAATATATGTAGTTTCAGAAACATAAAATTCACGACAATTTGAGTCATATCTTGTCTATAAATGCCAGAAGCCCTGATCAGATTCTTCCTGTGTTCATGGGCAGTGTGTCTAGGGAGAGAGTAGCAGTGAAACACACATTCAGCTCAGTTCAGTTCAGTTGCTCAGTCTTGTATGACTCTTGGCAACACCATGTACAGCAGCATGCCAGACCTCCCTGTCCATCACCAATTCCCGGAGTCTACCCAAACTCATGTCCACTGACTTGGTGATACCATCCAACCATCTCATCCTCTGTCATCCCCTTTTCCTCCTGCCCTCAATCTTTTCCACCAAAAGTGCCTTTTCAAGTGAGTCAGCTCTTAGCATCAGGTGGTCAAAGTATTGGAGTTTCAGCTTAAATATCAGCCCTTCCAATGAACACTCAGGACTGATCTCCTTTAAGATGGACTGGTTGGATCTCCTTGCAGTCCAAGGGACTCTCAAGAGTCTTCTCCAACACAACAGTTCAAAAACATCAATTCTTCGGTGTTCACCTTTCTTTATAGTCCAAGTCTCACATCCATACATGACTACTGGAAAAACCGTAGCTGTGACTAGACGGACCTTTGCTAACAAAGTAATATCTCTCCTTTTTAATATGCTGTCTATCTTGCCATGTGTAAAATAAACAACCAGTGGGAATTTGTTCTATGACTCAAGGAGCTCAAACCAAGGCTCTGTGACAACCTAGAGGTGTGAGACAGGTGGGAGGTGAGAGGTAGGATCAAGAGGAAGGGGACATGTATATACCTATGGCTGATTCATGTTGATGTATGGCAGAAACCAAGACAATATTGTAAAGAAATTATCCAATTTAAAATTAGTAAATTTCAAAAAAACTTTTAAAGATTAAAAAAAAAAAGAAACATGGTGTTATTGACTAAATATTTGTGTGTCCCCAAATCCATATGTTAAGTTCTAACATTCAATGTGGTGGTATTTCAGAGTGAGGGCCTTTGGGAGGTGATTAGGTCATGAAGATGGAGCCATCACAAATGAGATTCGTGCCTTATTAAAGGGCACTAGAGAACTTCCTCATCAATTTCATTTATCTGAACAGAGACATATGGTCATCTATGAACCAGGAAGAGAGCTCTCACCAGTTACCAAATCTGCCAGCACTGTGATCTTGAATTTCCAGTTTCCACAATTATGAGAAATAAATTTCTTTTTTGCATAAGCCACTCAGTCTATGGCATGCTGTGAGGGCAGCCTAAATATACTAAGATACTTGATAAAGATAAAACATGCTGGTACTGGTGTTGATGGTACATTTATATGTAAATGTTTGAGTTGAGAAGTTGAAGAGAATTTTGTTATTCAAGACTATACTATTAGGGCCAAATTTGTGAATTACATAGCATTAGAAAAAGTGATGCAAAGCACCAAGAACAAATTTACTTAAAATTGCTTTCTTATGGAGAATCTAAGTTGTCTTTTTCACTGAAACATAGGAAAACACTTTTATGTATATCATCTCTTCTGAATTACATGCATTTTTTCATCACTCCTCAAATGGTGGCAAGTAAAGCAGAGAACAAATGGCTTTTCTAAGGGCAGAAAAGAGCCGTATCTAAGACCAGAAATACCCTTCAAACTGCTCTGAGGAAATGCTAATAATTATTCCCCTAGGAAACAGGGCACTTCATGTCTACATATGAGTGAAATCAGCATTATGCCAATTCATTTGAAGGAAAGAGAAAAGATTTGGCAGCTACAAAGATTAATGTCTGGTTAAACAAGTCATTAGTTGGTTGGGTCATGTTTTGAAAAATAGATTTTGCTCCCCCTCCCCTGATTAATGTACAAGTCAAGGTAGAAATTTTATTCGTAAGTCATTCTGAAAGACAGAGTGTTCACATAACTAAAAATTTTATTGAGGGGAAAGACATTTGTGCGACCATATAATGATATTCTTTTTATTGGTCTATCATTAAAGAATTATATCTTATTCAGTATTGCAAATCATTCCCATAAACATTATAATGGGAGTGAAATGTTGTTTGGCCATAGTGGAGCTCTCCAGTAATAATAATATTAAATTTATTTAATGTGTTCTATGCCATCATCTGCATTGCAAAAAAGATCTTTTGCTAAGTTAAAAGTATTGTTAAAGGAACACAAACATAATAATGAGGCAGAGTTATAATGCAGTGCTAACAAAGGCCACATAGGACTACGTTTTAAAAGTAAATTAAATTAGGCTTAGACAAATGATAAACATTTTTGGAAAAGAAGCACAGTTACACTACTCAGTCTAAAAATGAAAGATTTGTCATCTGAAAGACATGATTTGGAGAGGAAAAGACAGATGAAACAGTTAAGGAAAAAATTAATCTAGCTAATGGCTCTCTTGAAAAGTTAGAAGTAGGAAGAAGAACCTTGAAGGTGATATTGTCTTTAATTCATGGTCACTGAAGCAATGGGAATCATAGAACTAATGTAGCCTCCCAATACTTAGGATTCTGCCAGGCCACGTTCAATACTAATTAAAGCTCTTAAATTGACAGGGTCACAGTGCTAAAACAGACTTTAGTTTCCAAGAATACAAGGATCAGACATTTCTAGATGAGTATTTGAAGACTGGGCTTCTGAAAATCTGCAAATGTTACTTTTTATAAACATATAAGAAACAGTTAAATTTCTCCCTCTTTGCTTCATTTCTGCTCTCATTGGCTTTCCACTGCTTTCCCTATTCATCTTAACACCAGAAATATGGAAGCATGGCAAAATATGAATCAGGAAGTAGTCTAACTCAAAAGATCAGTATCTTTTGTAAACATAATTTCATAAGATAAAGAGATGAGGAGAGCATTCTGAGCTGCTGACTAAGAAGAGGTTGTTCTTTTCATGACTCATGAATTTGATAGACTCTGGACTCTAGTTCCTGCTTTGTGTTTGAGGTGTCCAAAATATTTCCAAAAATTTATAGAAAAAGGGAAATGTAATATTGAATGGAAACATAGTCTTCTATTTTCTTCGCTTAGTAGAAGATAGTAGAAGATAATATCAACTGGTGTACTCATTCAATTCATGCTTGTCAAAAGGTTAGAAGAAATAAGTTCAAGATGTTATTTTAGGAACAAAAACATTTTGTCTAAAGATTAACAAAAACCTGACACTAATTCTACTTGCATTGTAATTGTTCTTTTAGTGCAAAAATTAGATGATTAACAGTTATCTTTTGAAGATACAAATATGCATATTAATATATACTAGTTGATTATGATTCATTAATATATTGGCATTCTTGAGTTAAGCTGATTGCCTAATAAATTATTTAGATTATATAAAATTATATAAGATGCAAAGAAATAGGCATTAGAGAGCTAGGATCTGACTTCAGTAATTTGCAAGAATGATTCAGAAAATGTTCAGGATATTTGAAGATAAGGAACAATCAAAATCAAGAAGAGAGTATTGGACAAAAAGCTAGTGAAACACAAAACAATTTTAATCAGTACAACAACTTATTATTTAACTAAGTTTATCTGCTTTGCATATCTTATATTAGGATTCCTTAAGAAGATAGGATAGATAATAAAATACTAAATTACATGGTTTTTAATTTATGAGCCTAAAAAAAAGTATAGTGGAGGATCTATAAATTAAAGAACTTAGTTCATATATATGCATTTTTTTTCTACAGTGTTCTGTATCATGTAAGTATGATTCACTGGCAATTTCTGAAAATAAAAGACTGTGCAAACATGGATTTGTAAGAGTTCCCAGTGCAAAAATCCCCACACAATCTCTCGAAGAGAAAATATATGTTCTTGAAGTAAAAGCCTCCAGGAAAGAAAAATCCTGATATCCAAGAGTGACCTAGTTATGTGGAAAACTACATTAATAGAACCATCTTTGCTATAGCAAACTGATATCCCCTTTATATATATATGTGTGTGTGTGTGTGTGTGTGTGTGTGTGTGTATGTGTATATACACACATACCCCTTTGGGAATTCTTTGGCATTACCTTTCTTTGGGACTGGAATGAAGACTGACATTTTCCAGTCCTGTGGCCACTGCTGAGTTTTCCAAATTTGCTGACATGTTGAGTAACTCCAATACTTTGATCACCTGATGTGGAGAGCTCATTTGAAAAGACCCTGATGCTGGGAAAGATTGAGGGCAGTTAGAGAAGGGGATGACAGAGGCTGAGATGGTTGGATGGCATCATCGACACAATGGACATGGGTTTGGGTGGACTCTGGGAGTTGGTGATGGACAGGAAGGCCTGGCATGCTGTAGTGCATGGGGTCGCAAAGAGTCGGACATGACTGAGCAACTGAACTGAACCTTTGGGCACAAGAACTCTGGGGCCATGTAGATAAAAATGTAAGTTTTCTTCCAAGTAATATAATTTGCTGCTGCTGCTAAGTCAGTTTAGTCATGTCCGACTCTGTGCGACCCCCATAGACGGCAGCCCACTAGGCTCCCCAGTCCCTGGGATTCTCCAGGCAAGAACACTAGTGTGGGTTGCCATTTCCTTCCCCAATGCATGAAAGTGAAAAGTGAAAGTGAAGTCGCTCAGTCGTGTCCGACCCTCAGCGACCCCATGAGCTGCAGTCTACTAGGCTCCTCCATCCATGGGATTTTCCAGGCAAGAGTACTAGATAACATAAAAATAAATTTCCTCATGAATCTTCTTTAATCAATGAAAACTGCTATTTTTTTTGGGGGGGGGAGAGTATATTAGCCTTGATCTGTTTTTTATGTTGACTGCTCTACTTGGACACCTTTCTTCTTATCAATGTCACGGTTTAAAATGTGATGCCTAGATTCAGTCTATAGGAATCATTTCAAGATGGTAGTGCCTGGGGAAAGCCTTAATTTACTTTTTCTCATTACCATAACAAATATGTAGTGACCATCCGAGAAGGCGATGGCACCCCACTCCAGTAATCTTGCCTGGCAAATCGCATGGACGGAAGAGCCTGGTAGGCTGTGGTCCATGGGATCACAAAGAGTCAGACACGACTGAGCGACTTCCCTTTCACTTTTCACTTTCATGCATTGGAGAAGGAAATGGCAACCCACTCCAGTGTTCTTGCCTGGAGAATCCTGGGGATGGGGGAGCCTGGTGGGCTGCCGTCTATGGGGGTCACACAGAGTCGGACATGACTGAAGTGACTTAGCAGCAGCAGCAGTAGTAACATATGAATCAGTTCTGTCTGACAGGGACCTGAAAACTAGAGAAATATCTCCTCTACAATAAAGGAGGAACATGGTGATGAGTTTTAACACACATTCAGAAAAGAAGCTATATCAAGAATGAATCAAGTAATGAGACAACTACAGATTCTAGAGACCACCAAGATCTAGGGTAGGTTTGAAGGAAAAAGGTCATCCTTTAAACAGGGCCACTCCTCCAAGACCAAGAGAATTAACAGTTTCTCCTAAAACACAGAAATAAGCACAGAGAGACTCACAAAGTGAGGAAACAAAAAAAATTTCAAAATGGAAGAACAAGACAAAATTCACAGATTTTAATGATATGGAAATAAGTAATCTACCTGATAAAGAGTCCAAAATAATGCTCATAAATATGTTTCAAAACTCAAATGAAGAATGGATGAATGTAGGAAGTGCTTCAACAACAAGATAGAAATCATAAGAGAGAACCATTCTGAGATGAAAAATGCAATAACCACAAAGAAAAAATATGCCAGAGCAAATCAACAGCAATTTAGATGCTATAGAAGAACAAATCAGAGATCCTGAGGAGAGGATATTGGAAATCACTGAATCAGAGGAGCCAGAGGGAAAATAAAAATTTTGATGAGAATAATTAGAAGGACCTCTCTAACAATAACAAGCATTCTAATATTCACATTATTGAAGTCACAGAAGAAAAAACAGAGAAAGGCAGAATATTTGTATGAGGAAAAAATGACAGAAAAATTCCCTAACCTGGGGAAGAAAAAAAGACATCTAGATCATGGAATTAAACAGATTTTCAAGCAATATGAACCCAAAGAAACACACATCAAAACACATTATAATTAAAATATCAAAAGTTAAATTATTTTTTAAAGCAGCAAAAGAAAAAATACTTTTTATGTACATAAGTAAACCCCTATAAGACTACCAGCAAATTTCTTAGCAGAAATTTTGCAGCCCAGAAGGGAGTAGAATACTGTTTTCAAAGTGCTGAAGGAAAATGAGAAGAGAGAATGCTTAAATCAAGAACACACTCTCTGGGAGAGTTATCACTCAGAACTGAAGGTGAGATAAACCAATTCCCAGATAAGCAAAGACCCAAGGTCTTCATCATCACTAAACCAGCCTGTCAAGAAATGTTAAAGGAACTTGTTTAGGAGAAAAAAGGCCATTGCTAATAAATTAGAAAATATATCAAAGAACAAGATTCACTGCTAAAAACAAATAAATACTAAAGGAAGTAGAATAATGGTTTATAAAGTTAGGATGAATGTCATAGTAACCACAAAGCAAAAGCCTATAATAGATACAGAAAAAGTAAAGAAAATCAAACCTAAAGTGAAGAGACTAAAAGGGAAAATAAATACAGAACCACAAAAATAACCAGAATAAGATTAACAAAACACAGTAAGTCAAAAATCATTTTAAATGAAATGGATTAAAGTTTGAGTCAAAATACATAAGATGACTTAATGGATAAAAAGTAAAACAAAATCCATCTATATGCTTTTCATAGGAGACTCACTTTAGATCTAAAGACACAAGTAAGCTGAAAGCAAAAGGGATGCAAGAAAGCTATTCCATGCAAATGAAAGCAAAAAGAAAGCTGGGGTGGTAATATTTATATTAGATAATATAGACTTTAAAACAAAGATTGTAACACAAAGAAAGGCATTACATAATGATAAAAGGGTTAATCCAACAAGAATATATAAATATATATAACATATATATAATATAAATACTTATGTATTCACACCTAGTGAAGCCATATTATGACTGCATTAAGTCAAGTCATATTAGGCAATATCTCATATTATGAATAGAGAAATAATTATTTTTTTCCGTTAAATGTATACTTAGATGGTCCACTCATCATTTGAAGTTTCCTAGATCCTTCTGGATTCTACATACTATCCAAGCTATTAACAACCTCTCTTACCTTTCTCTTACCCAAAGATTAGACAAACTGAATTAGCAGTTTGAGGCTTTGGATTCTGACATTTGAAATTAAATTAAATATTAATATGTTACAAATTATATAACCTGAGATTTTGTGATTCAACTTCTTTGTGAAATAGGGAAATAGTAGCCTGGTTGTTTAATTTTTTTGCCTTAGCACTCTCATTTGCATCACACTAGTCCAGATTCTAATTTTCTCTAATTGCAAGCTAACCCAATTTAGATCAGTGAAAATGAAGTGTGAAACTTTCTCTTAGACAGTTTGAAGTGAACCTTTAGAGTATCTAAATGAGTAGGCCATCAGCCAAGAGATAATGACCCTACCTCTGCCAAAACAAATAGTAGCCTTTAGAATTAAGCCAGCACAGTAGAAATATAGCATAAATAAAGATTCTCTCAGAGAAGGCAATGTCACCCCACTCCAGTACTCTTGCCTGGAAAATCCCGTAGACGGAGGAGCCTGGTAGGCTGCAGTCCATGGGGTGGCTAAGAGTTGGGCACAACTGAGCAGTTTCACTTTCACTTTTCACTTTCATGCATTGGAGAAGGAAACAGCAACCCACTCCAGTGCTCTTGCCTGGTGAATCCCAGAGATGGGGAAGCCTGGTGGGCTGCCGTCTATGGGGTCTTCAGTGGGACACGATTGAAGTGACTTAGCAACAGCAAGGATTCTCTAAAAATATGTGTTAAGCCCCTAGGTATAGTTGTATTAAATGATTTAATGCCTTATTTATTTATTTATCTAGATAAAATTGGCCAATAAATTCTGTTTGCTATCTTAACCAATTAAATTTCCTCCACTGGCAACCAAGATTCTACTCTGTGGTTCGTCTCACCCACTAAACTTCCAGAAACTAGAATATGCTATCCCTTTATTAGAACTCTGCTTTCTCTTTATAAATATTACTTCTTTAATAAATATATTTTACTTTACAATATTATATTGGTTTTGCCATACAATATTAATTTATATTAAAAAGTAAAAAAATATATATTTTAGATCTTACAAGTACACATATTCACACGTATACAGTTAAAAACTAATAATAAGCATGCTCCTATGGAAATGGCATGCAAGTTAAGAACTGGAATCTTATCAATTCCTTTGCAGAATCTTCTCTACTGTATCTTATTCTTTTTGTCAAATAAGCATGTTTTTTGCTAAATTAAGAAATATTTTATCCCTAAAAATATATTATTTACTTTTATTGACTAATTTATAGATAAATGCTTTAGAGTTTTGAACTAAAATTGACATATAATAAAGTTCACCCATGTTAAAGTATGGTTCTGCCTTTAAACAAATCAACTGAGTTATATCACAATGATCACAATCAAAATTTAGAATAATCGATCACCTCTAACATATTTCTTCAGAACTTCTGGGGTAAACATAACATACACTCAGTCCTTTGCAAACACAAACTGTTCACCACCACTATAGTTTAACATTTTATACACTTTTGCATAAACAGAATTAAATTTAGAGTGTGGTATATTTCATAAAGCATAAAGATACGATATTCATCCATGTTCAACACTCTAGTTTTATAATGAGTCTTGGAATTAGATAATGTGAGTATTTCAATGATTTTCTAATTGTTTTTGCCAAAGTTGTATTGTAATTATATTAATTTGGAAATTTTATATAAATTTTAGAATCATGTGATCTATTTCCATTAATTAAAATATTTTGGCACTTTGAGGTTGCTTCCAATAAATCTATATATTTGGGAGAATTGATTTCATAACAATATTGATTTATCCAAGTCACGAGCCTGATTTACCTCTCCATTTATTTATCAGTTCTTTGATTATATTCAACAGTATTTTGTAGTTATTAGAATACTGAATTTGCATATATTTTGCCAAACTTATGCTTATAGATTTTTAAGTATTTAGTTCTAGTGATAATGTTTCTATTTTTGATGATGGTGCTATTATGTTTATTAATCTATTAATGTTTATTTATTGCAAATAAAAGAAACTGAGTCAAATGCATTCTTTTTAATGGCTGAGTAATACTCCATTGTGGAACCCTCTTACACTGTTGGTGGGAATACAAACTAGTACAGCCACTATGGAGAAGAGTGTGGAAATTCCTTAAAAAATTGCAAATAGAACTGCCTTATGACCCAGCAATCCCATTGCTGGGCATACACACCGAGGAAACCAGAATTGAAAGAGANATAGCAAAAAGAGATAAGAAAGCCTTCTTCAGTGATCAATGAAAAGAAATAGAGGAAAACAACAGAATGCAAAGACTAGAGATCTCTTCAAGGAAATTAGAGATACCAAGGGAACTTTTCATGCAAAGATGGGCTCAATAAAGGACAGAAATAGTATGGACCTCCTTGCTTAGTCTTTATTCATTATGAAATGACTTATATTTTCTATTTCTTTCTTCCACCACAGTTCAATTATTTTTACCTGAGTTGTTCCTAAATTTTTCTCACTATTCTTTATCTTTTTTGTTTATGTAATTAGTAATTCTTTCTCATTTTTACTTATTTATGAGTGTGGATACATACCTTCTGTTCCCACCCCTCTTCTTTCCTCAGTTTTTCCAAAGATTTGTCAATAAATTAGTCTTTCAAATGTAACTTTAATTTTATTCATCTATTCCTCTTCATTATATGTTGATTTTTATTTAATTAAATTAGAATTTATCATTTTATTTCTCTTTGAATTTTAAAAATTTATTTTAGGTCAAATTGCCTCATTAATTTTCATCATTTTTTTAAAGATATATACATTTTAGTCTTTGAATATCCTTCTTAGTATACCCCAAAATTTTGCTTTACATATTTAGTTCTATTCCAAATGTTTTGATGTACAGTAGTTTAATCACCATCCAGTTATGAATGTTTTCTAATTTCTGCTATAATATTATATGCAGGTATGTGTGTATATATATATACACATGTGTGTGTACTATAATATGTATCTATATATACAGACATATGGGCTTACCAGGTGTTGCTAATAATAAAGAACCCACGTGCTAGTGCAGGAGACATAAAAGATGCAGTTTTGATCCCTGGTCTAGGACAATACCCTGGAGTGGGGCATGGCAACCCACTCCAGTGTTCTTGACTAGAGAATCCCATGGGCAGAGAAACCTGGTGGGCTACAGTACATACAGCTGCAAAGAGGCAAACTCAACTGAAGATACCTGGCATCTTTGTGTGAAGATACACACACGTGTGTGTTTTTGTGTGTGTGTGTGTGTGTGTGTGTATACATGGTGATTGTGGTTCAGTAGCTAAGGCATGTCCAACTCTGGAAATCCCATGGACTGTAGACCATCAGGCTCCTCTGTCCATGGGATTTCCTAGGCAAGAATACCCGATTGGGTTGCCATTTCCTTCATATATATATATATATATATATATATAAAATTTCCCCCCAAAGCCATTTTAATGGAAGATATTAATTATCAAGCACATGAGGATTTTTATGCTAAATGTTTTCATTTATAGTGTAGTGCATTGTAATCGGAATGCAGACTGGGATCATCCATGTTTCTGTCCCTGTACACACTCAAGTTTTTAAATGTTCTTGTGTTTGGAAAATTAAATTCTGCATTTTCTGAACTCATTGTTCTTTATATAGATATCTGGTTAAGTTTTCAAATTTGCTAAAATCTTCTATAACCCTTATGTAACATTAGCCAACTTTTTCTATCAATTACCAAGAAAAGTGTCTTAAAGTTAAATACCTAGTATGTTGTGTTTTGCCTTCTATGCCTTGAGGGTAAATTATTATAACAATGCTATTTTAGAAGAATTATGTAGTCATGGCTCTTGCATTTTTATTAATGGAGTGATTATTGTTTTGTCTACTAGTTATATTAGCCTTAAGTTCTAGGTTTTATGTTATCTATGTTGCTATACCAGCTCCTTTGGCTTGAATTTGGTAAGTAATTTATTTTTAATTTTTTCAGTCAACCATTGAACTAATTTACGGTCCACCTGTTTCTCTTATACATAGAAGAATTTGGATTGTATATCTAATACATGGAGAAACTTTTACCCTTGAGGAATCTAATAAATTTTACTAATAAAAAACAATTCTATATATGGGCCTGTTTTTCACTTAATATTCCATCTATTTTATGTCATTTTTCCCTTAGATTTTTGTTTCCACTAGAATTAGTTTTTCATTCTTTCTGTTTTTATTCCTTTCCTAGACTGGATTTTATACTCTTTGCTTCTATACTTTATCCTGTGTTCTTAACATTATAAATGGCACACACTATGTCAGTCTAAATTTGATCAGTTGATTTTTAGTTGCCCCCTAACAATGGTAATGTTTCAAAATTCTTCAACTTCATTCTTTCACATTAGTAATTACATGTAAATATGTATGCATTTTAATTTTTATTTAAACTTCACCAATGACTATATTTAGTATATATATACAGTTAACATAAATTTATTTTACATATATATATATTCAATACATTTTACATTATCTTTTTTTCTTTCTTGGTACTGAAATCTTCCATTAACACAACATTTAACTTTTTCTTGAGAGAATACCTGCAGGTTGCATGCATGTCAATTTTTGTTAGAGAATGTCTTTATATCACTTTCATTATGAAAGATGCTTTCACTGTTATAATTATCTAGGCTGACAGTTATTATCTTTCAGTATACTGAGTTATCATATTTCTGTCTTCTGCCATCCATTGTGACAGAAAAGAAGTCATCTGTCAAGCTGTTACTGCTTTTAACGTAAGCTTTCAGATCTGGCGGCTTCTAAAATCAATGTCTCATCTTTAATTTCCCTCAGTATCACTACAGCAGAAATTTCATTTCCTTTATCATGCTTGTAAATTTTCTGAATCTTGGATTTCTTAACTTTTTCATAAGTTCTTTCATGTATGTCTCCTCAATTCTAGATAGTCTCAGAGTTATATTTTTCCTATATTTACTTTGGTATACTCTTCTAGAATCAGGGAAAATAATGGATTTAGGTATGCAGATTATATCATGCAAAATGCTGGGCTGGATGAAGCACAAGCTGGAATCAAGATTGGCAAGAGAAATATCAAACTTCATATACACAGATGACACCAACTTAATGGCAGAAAGTGAAGAACTAAAGATACTTTTTTTTTTTTGGTTTATGTAAAATTTTATTTTTTTCTTATTTTTATTTTTTAGTTTGTTTTGCTTTACAAAACTGTATTCATTTTGCTATACATTGACATGAGTCAGCCACGAGTGTATATGAGCTCCCAATCCCAAACCCCTCTCCCCCCTCCCGCCCCACACCATCTCTCTGGATCATCCCCGTGCATCATTCCCAAGCATCCTGCATCCTGCATCGAACCTAGACCAGGGATTCACTTATGATATCATACATGTTACAATGCCACTCTCCCAAATAATCCCACCCTCTCCCTCTCCCACAGAGTCCAAAAGGCTGTTCTATACATCTGTGTCTCTTTTGCTGTCTCGCATACAGGTTTATTATTGTCATCTTTCTAAATTCCATATATATGTGTTAGTATACTGTATTGATGTTTTTCTTTCTGGCTTACTTCACTCTGTATAATAGGCTCCAGTTCCATCCACCTCATTAGAACGGATTCAAATGTATTCTTTTTAATGGCTGAGTAATACTCCATTGTGTATATGTACCACATCTTTCTTATCCATTCATCTGCTGATGGACATCTAGGTGCTTCCATGTCCTGGCTATTATAAATAGTGCTGCGATGAACATTGGGGTACACATGTCTCTTTCAATTCTGGTTTCCTCAGTGTGTATGCCCAGTAGTGGGATGAAAGTGAAAGAGGAGAGTGAAAAAGTTGGTTTAAATCTCAACATTCAGAAAACTATTGATCATGGCATCCGGTCCCATCACTTCATGGCAAATAGATGGGGAAACAGTGGCAGACTTTATTTTCTTGGGCTCCAAAATCACTGCAGATGGTGACTGCAACCATGAAATTAAAAGACACTTGCTCCTTAGAGAAAAGCTAAGACCAACCTCGACATCATATTTAAAAGGAGAGACATTAGATCCAACTTTTCAAAGCTATGGTTTTTCCAATAGTAATGTATGTATGTGAGAGCTGAACTATTAAAAAAAAAGAAAAGAAAGCAGAGCACTGTATAACAGATGCTTTTGAACTGTGATGTTGGAAAAGACTCTTGAGAGTCCCTTGGACTGCAGGGAAATCCAACAAGTCAATCCTAAAGGAAATCAGTCCTGAATATTCACTGAAAGAACTGATACTGAAGCTGAAACTCCAGTATACTTGTCACCTGATGCAAAGAACCTACTCATTGAAAAAGACCCTGATGCTGGGAAAAATGCTGAGGTGAAAGGGATGACAGAGGATTAAATGGTTGGATGGCATCACAGACCCAATGGACATAAGTTTGAGTGGGATCCAGTAGTTGTTGATGGACAGAGAGACCTGGCATACTGCAGTCCATGGGGTCACAAAGAGTTGGCCATGACTGAGCAACTGAATTGAATGTAATCTGCAATTCTAGTGAAAATGAAACTCTTCCTCAATACTTTCTCTGTAACACTTGTTATCAGATTAGTTTCTAAAGAAAATTATCAGAATCTAGGTAACTTGAGTAGAGAGATAACTGATTACGTATCTCCGTGTTACTTATAGTCTTGATGATGATAAAATGATATTCAGTGACTATTTTTTAACACAATTCATAATTTTCCCTACACACAACTGACAATAGAAGCCAATATCAAAGCAGACCAATTGCTTTGTCAGTGATTTACATGAGGTTGAAACAGTGCTTCGAAAAATTTTCATGCTTTTGTATCTTTGATTTATTAAGATATTTTGTTGTGGTAATTATTATTGAGAAATACTATAGTTTAGAGATATTATAACATAATAACTCTAAAATACTTGAAGGATATTCCCCTGAATGTGGATAAATAAAGTGAGACAGACATTGGAGGTAAATCCATATTTCTCTTTTTTAACCTACATTATGGCTTAACTATTATGGATATTAAAACTAAATTAAATAGGAAATCCAGAAATGAAAGTATTCTTTAAGGTGGAAAAGATAATGAGTTTAACTATGGCTAATTTAGAAATTCTAAGAAAATATTATCATAGATACAATACTCTACTTGTTCTTGGTTAGATTTTTTTGAAGGTTAAAAATTAGAGGCAATTAAGAAACTTTGATTCCACTTCCCAAGTCTTTCGTACTTATTTGAATACCAAGGAAGAAGATTTAACTGTTTATAAGGTATGTTTATCTTGAAATATTATTTGAGTAAAATTATCTTTGTAGCAGAATCCATAGGAAAATATTTAGTGTACCATGAGAAAACCAGTAATCATAGGTGCTTAATGAAAATTTTACTAAACTGATTGAGAATATATTTATAATAACTTGCATACATAGGTGACAAAGGAGATATCTGTATTTTCTCTCAATTTCCACCAACATGCACAGAGTAACAGTACATGGTACCAATGTTATCTAACCTGAATTTAGGTCCATTGGCCAGAAATGCTTTTACAGAAATGCTGCCCAGCCAGTTATTGGTATTCCATTGTAGTGAAAGAAAGTGAAGTATTTATTGCAAGGCACTAGGAAAGGAGACAATATTCAGCCTTGATGTACTCCTTTCCCTATTTGAAAACAGTCTGGTGCTTCCTGACCTGCATACAGATTTCTCAAGAGGCAGGTGTGGTCTGGTATTCCCATCTCTTTCAGAATTTTCCACAGTTTATTGTGATCCACACAGTCAAAGGCTTTAGCATAATCAATAAAGCAGAAATTGATGTTTTTCTGGAACTCTTGTTTTTTCAATGATCCAATGAATGTTGGCAATTTGATCTCTGGTTCCTCTGCCTTTTCTAAAACAAATTGAAGATCTAGAAGTTAAAGGTTCACACACTGTTGAAGCCTGGCTTGGAGAATTTTGAGCATTGCTTTATTAGAGTGTGAGATGAGTGCAACTGTGTGATAGTTTGAGCATTCTTTGGCACTGCCTTTCTTTTAGATTGGAATGAAAACTGACCTTTTCCAGTCCTGTGGCCACAGCTGAGTTTTACAAATTTGCGGGCATATTGAGCACATCACTTTCATGCATCATCTTTTAGGATTTGAAATAGTTCAACTGGCATTTCATTGCCTCTTCAAGCTTTGTTCATAGTGATACTTTCTAAGGCCCACTTGACTTCACATTCCAGGATATCTGACTCTAAGTGAGTGATCACAACACCGTGATTATCTGGGTCATGAAGATCTTTTTCTGTACAGTTTTTCTGTGCAATCTTGCCACCTCTTCTTCATATATTCTGCTTCAAGTCCATGTTATTTCTGCCCTTTATTGAGCCCATATGTGCATGGTATGTTCCCTTGGCCATAATTTTCTTGAAGAGATCTCTAGTCTTTACCATTCTGTTATTTTCCTTTATTTCTTTGCATTGATCACTGAGGAAGGCTTTCTTATCTCTCCTTGCTATTCTTTGGAACTCTGCATTCAAATAGTTATATCTTTCTTTTTCTCTTTTGCCTTTTGTTTCTCTTCTTTTTACAGCTATTTGTAAGACCTCCTCAGACAGCCTTTTTGTATTTTCCTTTTCTTTTTCCTGGGGATGGTCTTGATCCCTGTCTGCTGTAGAATGTTATGAACCTCCTTCCGTAGTTCATCAGGCACTCTGTCTATCAGATCTAATCCCTTGCATCTATTTNTTTGCCTTTTGTTTCTCTTCTTTTTACAGCTATTTGTAAGACCTCCTCAGACAGCCTTTTTGTATTTTCCTTTTCTTTTTCCTGGGGATGGTCTTGATCCCTGTCTGCTGTAGAATGTTATGAACCTCCTTCCGTAGTTCATCAGGCACTCTGTCTATCAGATCTAATCCTTTGCATCTATTTCTCACTTCCTCTGTATAATCATAAGGGATTTGATTTAGGTCATACCTGAATGGTCTACATTCTTCATTCTCTACATTCTACATTCCTTATATTCTTCAATTTAAGTATGAATTTGGCAATAAGGAGTTCATGATCTGAACCACATTCAGCTTCCTGTCTTGTTTTGGTGACTGTATAGAACTTCTCCATCTTTGTCTGCAAATAATATAATCAAATTTATTTTGGTGTTGGCCATCTGGTTATGTCCATGTGTAGAGTCTTCTCTTGTGTTATTGGAAGAGGGTGTTTGCTATAACCAGTGCATCCTTTTGGCAAAACTCTATTAGTCTTTGTCCTGCTTCATTCTGTACTCTGAGGCCAAATTTGCCTGTTACTCCAGGTTTTTGTTGACTCCCTAGTTTTGCATTCCAGTCTCCTATAATAAAAAGGACATCTTTTTTTGGTGTTAGTTCTAGAAGGTCTTCATAAAACTGTTCAACTTCAGCTTCTTCAACATTAATGGTCAGGGCACAGACTTCGATTACTGTGATATTGAATGGTTTGCCTTGGAAATGAATAGAGATTATTCTGTCATTTTTGAGATTGCATCCAAGTACTGCATTTCAGACTCTTGTTAATTACAATGGCTACTCCATTTCTTCTAAGGGAATCTTGCCCATAGTAGTAGATATAATGGTCATCTGAATTAAATTTACCCATTCCAGTCCATTTTAGTTCCTTGATTCCTAAATCATTGATATTCACTTTTGCCATCTGCTTTTTGACCACTTTGCCTTGATTCATGGACCTAACATTCCAGGTTCCTATGCAATATTGCTCTTTACAGCATTGGATATTGCTTCTACCACCAGTCACATGCACAACTGGGTGTTGTTTCTGCCTTGGTTCCATCTCTTCAATCTTTCTGGAATTATTTCTCCACTGACCTACAGTAGCATATTGGGCACCTACCAACCTGGGAAGTTCATTTTTCAGTGTCCTATCTTTTTTTGCCTTTTCATACTGTTCATGGGGTTCTCAAGGCAAGAATATTGAAGTGGTTTGCCATTCCCTTCTGCTCAACATCAAGAAAACAAAGATCATGGCATCTAGTCCCATCACTTCATGGAAAATTGATGGGGAAACAATCAAAATAGTGACAGACTTTATTTTTTCGGCTCCAAAATCACTACAGATGGTGACTGCCACCATGAAATTAAAAGATGCTTAGTCCTTTGCGCAATGGCACCCCAATCCAGTACTCTTGCCTGGAAAATTCCATGGACAGAGGAGCCTGGTAGGCTGCAGTCCATGGGGTCACTAAGAGTTGGACACGACTGAGCGAATTCCCTTTTAATTTTCACTTTCATGCATTGGAGAAGGAAATGGCAACATACCCCATTGTTCTTGCCTGGAGAACCCCAGTGACAAGGGAGCCCGGTGGGCTACTGTCTAAGGGGTTGCACAGAGTTGGACATGACTGAAGCGACTTAGTAGCAGCAGCAGCAACTCCTTTGCAGAAACGTTATGACCAACTTAGCATATTAAAAAGCAGAGACATTGCTTTGACAACTAAGGTCTAGTCAAAGCTATGGTTTTTCCAATGGTCATGTGTGGATGTGAGAGTTGGACTATAAAGAAATTTGAATGCCAAAAAAATTATGCTTTTGAACTATGATATTGGAGAAGACTCTTGAGAGTCTCTTGGACTGCAAGGAGATTGAACCTGTTCATCCTAAAGGAAATCAGTCTTGAATATTCGTTCGAAGGACTAATGTTAAAGCTGAAACTCCAATACTTTGGCCACATGATGGGAAGAACTGACTCATTTGAAAAGACCCTGATGCTGGAAAAGATTGAAGGCAGGAGGAGAAGCAGACAACAGAGGATGAGATTGTTGGATGGCATCACCAAATCAATGGACGAGTTTGAGTAACCTCTGGGAGTTGATGATGGACAGGGAACCCTGGAGTGCTGTAGTTCATTGGGTTGCAAAGTGTCAGACACGACTGAGCGACTGAACTGAAGTGTACTGAGGAAAGGAGAATGGGCAGCTAGTACTCCAAAGGCCTGAACTCCCTGATAACTACAAGGAAGGGATCACTAGGATTATGGATTGTAGGGTTCTTGATAGGCTGATGGACATCTTTCTAATTGATTTGTAATGAGGTAGCAGGGTTATGTTTTGTCGGTCAACATCAACAAACTTCTGGTCCCAGCTAGTCTAGTGTGTTCAAGTTGTGATCAGCAGTGTTCATCTGGTGAGGTTGTGGTTTTGGTAAAAGCAACGTAGGAATGTGTGTCAGCCATTTGAATCTATTACTTTATTTTTTTTAATTTTTAATTTTTAGTTTGTTTTGCTTTACAGTACTGTATTTGTTTCAAAGAACAAGGAGTTCAATGACTCTGCTATGTGGCTGACATAGTCTAAATTGTTTCCAGTTTCATGGCTTAACAGCTATTTTTTGTTTCTGCATTTTCACATATCCTAATACTAATCATTAACTGAGCTAGCCTTTTGAGATTCAGGAGAGGTCAGAGGAATAAAGCAGAAGTCTTTTACTTCAAAAAATTGGAGACATAGGAGCTTGTATGCCATTTCAATAGTAGCTTACAATAAAGTGAATTTGTCAATGTAGGAGTAGAAAAAGTAGAAATATAACTAGTTTTTAAATAGACTGATCTACTTAGAATTTGGGGCATCTCTGGTGGCTCAGATAGTAAAGAAAACACCTGCAATGCAGAGGACCTGTGTTTGATTCTTGGGTCGGGAATATCCCCTGGAGAAGGGAATGGCAATCCATTCTTTTCTTGTCTGAATCTTTGCAAGCCGAAAGACTGTAGCACACCAGGCTCCTCTGTCCATGAAATTCTCCAAGCAAGAATACTGGAGTGGGTTGCCATTTCCTTCTTCAAGGGATCTTCCAAACCCAGTGACTGAACCCGGGTCTCCCACATGCAGGCAGATTCTTTACCAACTAGACCACCGTGGAAGTTCATAAACTTATTTGGGTCATTTCATTTATTTATTCATTTATTTTAATTTGACTTTATAAATTATATTTTAAGATTTTTGTGGAAGGTATAGTTGCTTCAGTTTCCCAGGTGGCTCAGTGGTAAAGATTCTGCCTGCAGTGAAGGAGAACTGGGCTTGATTCCTGGGTCTAGAAGATCCTCTGGAGAAGGAAATGAGAACGTGTTCCAGTATTCTTGCCTGGGAAATCCCATGAACAGAGAAGCCTGATGGNCCTTTTAATTTTCACTTTCATGCATTGGAGAAGGAAATGGCAACATACCCCATTGTTCTTGCCTGGAGAACCCCAGTGACAAGGGAGCCCGGTGGGCTACTGTCTAAGGGGTTGCACAGAGTTGGACATGACTGAAGCGACTTAGTAGCAGCAGCAGCAACTCCTTTGCAGAAACGTTATGACCAACTTAGCATATTAAAAAGCAGAGACATTGCTTTGACAACTAAGGTCTAGTCAAAGCTATGGTTTTTCCAATGGTCATGTGTGGATGTGAGAGTTGGACTATAAAGAAATTTGAATGCCAAAAAAATTATGCTTTTGAACTATGATATTGGAGAAGACTCTTGAGAGTCTCTTGGACTGCAAGGAGATTGAACCTGTTCATCCTAAAGGAAATCAGTCTTGAATATTCGTTCGAAGGACTAATGTTAAAGCTGAAACTCCAATACTTTGGCCACATGATGGGAAGAACTGACTCATTTGAAAAGACCCTGATGCTGGAAAAGATTGAAGGCAGGAGGAGAAGCAGACAACAGAGGATGAGATTGTTGGATGGCATCACCAAATCAATGGACGAGTTTGAGTAACCTCTGGGAGTTGATGATGGACAGGGAACCCTGGAGTGCTGTAGTTCATTGGGTTGCAAAGTGTCAGACACGACTGAGCGACTGAACTGAAGTGTACTGAGGAAAGGAGAATGGGCAGCTAGTACTCCAAAGGCCTGAACTCCCTGATAACTACAAGGAAGGGATCACTAGGATTATGGATTGTAGGGTTCTTGATAGGCTGATGGACATCTTTCTAATTGATTTGTAATGAGGTAGCAGGGTTATGTTTTGTCGGTCAACATCAACAAACTTCTGGTCCCAGCTAGTCTAGTGTGTTCAAGTTGTGATCAGCAGTGTTCATCTGGTGAGGTTGTGGTTTTGGTAAAAGCAACGTAGGAATGTGTGTCAGCCATTTGAATCTATTACTTTATTTTTTTTAATTTTTAATTTTTAGTTTGTTTTGCTTTACAGTACTGTATTTGTTTCAAAGAACAAGGAGTTCAATGACTCTGCTATGTGGCTGACATAGTCTAAATTGTTTCCAGTTTCATGGCTTAACAGCTATTTTTTGTTTCTGCATTTTCACATATCCTAATACTAATCATTAACTGAGCTAGCCTTTTGAGATTCAGGAGAGGTCAGAGGAATAAAGCAGAAGTCTTTTACTTCAAAAAATTGGAGACATAGGAGCTTGTATGCCATTTCAATAGTAGCTTACAATAAAGTGAATTTGTCAATGTAGGAGTAGAAAAAGTAGAAATATAACTAGTTTTTAAATAGACTGATCTACTTAGAATTTGGGGCATCTCTGGTGGCTCAGATAGTAAAGAAAACACCTGCAATGCAGAGGACCTGTGTTTGATTCTTGGGTCGGGAATATCCCCTGGAGAAGGGAATGGCAATCCATTCTTTTCTTGTCTGAATCTTTGCAAGCCGAAGGACTGTAGCACACCAGGCTCCTCTGTCCATGAAATTCTCCAAGCAAGAATACTGGAGTGGGTTGCCATTTCCTTCTTCAAGGGATCTTCCAAACCCAGTGACTGAACCCGGGTCTCCCACATGCAGGCAGATTCTTTACCAACTAGACCACCGTGGAAGTTCATAAACTTATTTGGGTCATTTCATTTATTTATTCATTTATTTTAATTTGACTTTATAAATTATATTTTAAGATTTTTGTGGAAGGTATAGTTGCTTCAGTTTCCCAGGTGGCTCAGTGGTAAAGATTCTGCCTGCAGTGAAGGAGAACTGGGCTTGATTCCTGGGTCTAGAAGATCCTCTGGAGAAGGAAATGAGAACGTGTTCCAGTATTCTTGCCTGGGAAATCCCATGAACAGAGAAGCCTGATGGGCTGCAATCCATGGGATCTCAGAGGGTTAGACATGACTGAGCAATTAAGCATGTTGCTTTACATGTTGTGTTAGTTTCTACTGTACAGCAAAGTGAATCAGATATATATATATATATATATATATATGCTTTTCTTTATTCCTTTCTTATTTAGGTCAACACAGAACATTAAGTAGAGTTCCCTCTGCTATAAAATAGATTCTCCTTGATATTTTTATGGTGCTACTTAGTTAAGTATATTCGGTTGATTTTTATATTTATTTTATTATTTTTATTAATTGAGAAAAAATGTTGTGAGCTTCCCTATTACTCAATAGCTGGCTACACTTTATCATTTTTTAATCTTTTAATTTCAAAATTAATGCAAANAAGTAGAGTTCCCTCTGCTATAAAATAGATTCTCCTTGATATTTTTATGGTGCTACTTAGTTAAGTATATTCGGTTGATTTTTATATTTATTTTATTATTTTTATTAATTGAGAAAAAATGTTGTGAGCTTCCCTATTACTCAATAGCTGGCTACACTTTATCATTTTTTAATCTTTTAATTTCAAAATTAATGCAAAAGTAGAAGTGATATTGGGATGTATTTTGTAATGAAATAAGTTCTGGAAATTTGATAATTTCTACCATTAATAAAAGATGAAATGATTTTGTTTTAGAAAGACTCAGATATTTGGAGTGAGCAACTGATATTATTAAATATCTTTCATTTTTCCCCTGAATTTCTGTAACACTGACTTGATATTAGTCCTTCAGCATTTTTATATGCTACTTCTCTTCTACTTTTTTTTTCTTTTATAATGTTCAAATAAGGGGATAAAGATAATAATAATTGAAAGTTAAAATTTATTGTCTTGTTGAATTTCTTGTGAGTTTCCAGAGAAAGTTAAGAGAAACTAATATTAAATAAAATATCTGTAATCTGATTTTCAATACATAACAACTTGATTGAGTGTAATATTAATTTTCTCATTCTGTTCTCATAATACTGTGAATAGAGAGCTATATTTATCCACATTTTACAGAAGAGAATGTACACCTACAAGAGATAAGGAAAAAGTAAATTTTAATCCATTGCTGCCTAACTTTAAAAGTTAAGCTTTCTTATAGAGCATCTCACAAAAGACAAAATTGAAACAGAAGCAAACATAACAAAAGAAACAACTTTTGAATAATTAATAGAATGATAAGCTTTAACCAAGTAATAAAGTAAAAAGGGAAATTATGAATGCGTATCAGTTCAGTTCAGTCACTCAGTCGTGTCCGACTCTCTGCAATCCCATGAACCACAGCAAGGCAGGCCTCCCTGTCCATCACCAACTCCCAGAGTTTACCTAAACTCATGTCCATTGAGTTAGTCATGCCATCTAACCATCTCATCCTCTGCTGTCCCCTTCTCCCCCTGCTTTCAATCTTTCCCAACATCAGGGTCTTTTCAAATGAATCAGCTCTTTGCATCAGGTGGCCAAAAATATTGGAGTTTCAGCTTCAACATCAGTCCTTTCAAGGAACAACCAGGACTGATTTCTGTTATGATGGACTGGTTGGCTCTCCTTGCAGTCCAAGGGACTCTCAAGGGTCTTCTCCATATCACAGTTCAAAAACATCAATTCTTCTGTTGTTAGCTTTCTTTGTAGTCCAACTCTCACATCCATACAAGACCAATGGAAAAACCATAATCTTGACTAGACGGACCTTTGTGGGGAAAGTAATGTCTCTGCTTTTTAATATGATGTCTAGGTTGGTCATAACTTTTCCTCCAAAGAGTAAACGTCTTTTGATTTCATGGCTGCAGTCACCATCTGCAGTGATTTTGGAACCCCTCCCCCCAAATAAAGTCAGCCACTGTTTCCCCTGTTTCCCCATCTCTTTGCCATGAAGTGATGGGACCAGATGCCATGGTCTTCGTTTTCTGAATGTTGAGCTTTAAGCCAACTTTTTTACTCTCCTCTTTCACTTTCATCAAGATGCTCTTTCATTCTTCTTCACTTTCTGCCATNAATAAAGTCTGATACTGTTTCCACTGTTTCTCCATCTATTTCCCATGAAGTGATGGGACCAGATGCCATAAACTTTGTTTTCTGAATGTTGAGCTTTAAGGCAACTTTTTCACTCTCCTCTTTTACCCTCCTCAAGAGGCTTTTTAGTTCCTCTTCACTTTCTGCCATAAGGGTAGTGTCATCTGGATATCTGAGGTGATTGATATTTCTCCTGGCAATCTTGATTCCAGCTTGTGTTTCTTCCAGTTTAGCGTTTCTTATCATGTACACTGCGTATAAGTTAAATAAGCAGGGTGACAATATACAGCCTTGACATACTCCTTTTCCTATTTGGAACCAGTCTGTTGTTCCATGTCCAGTTCTAACTGTTGCTTCCTGACCTGCATATAGGTTTCTCAAGAGGCAGGTCAGATGGTCTGGTATTCCCATCTCTTGGATGCAATCTCAAAAATGACAGAATGATCTCTGTTCATCTCCAAGGCAAACCTTCAATTTCACAGTTATCCAAGTCTATGCCCCAACCAGTAATGCTGAAGAAGCTGAAATTGAACAGTTTTATGAAGACCTACAAGACCTTTTAGAACTAACATCCCCCAANGATGCAATCTCAAAAATGACAGAATGATCTCTGTTCATCTCCAAGGCAAACCTTCAATTTCACAGTTATCCAAGTCTATGCCCCAACCAGTAATGCTGAAGAAGCTGAAATTGAACAGTTTTATGAAGACCTACAAGACCTTTTAGAACTAACATCCCCAAAAAATGTCCTTTTCATTATAGGGGACTGGAATGCAAAAAGAGAAAGTCAAGAAACACCTGGAGTAACAGGCAAATTTGGCCTTGGAATGTGGAATTAAGCAGGGCAAAGACTAGTAGAGTTTTGCCAAGAAAATGCACTGGACATAGCAAACACCCTCTTCCAACAATACAAGAGAAGACTCTACACATGGACATCACCAGATGGTCAACACCAAAATCAGACTGATTATATTCTTTGCAGCCAAAGATGGAGAAGCTCTATACAGTAAACAAAAACAAGACCAGGAGCTGACTGTGGCTCAGATCATGAACTCCTTATTGACAAATTCAGACTCAAATTGAAGAAAGTAGGGAAAAACTGCTAGACCATTCAGGTATGACCTAAATTAAATCCCTTATGCTTATACAGTGGAAGTGAGAAATAGATTTAAGGGCCTAGATCTGACAGATAGAGTGTCTGATGAACTATGGAATGAGGTTCATGACACTGTACAGGAGACAGGGATCAAAACCATCCCCATGGAAAAGAAATGCAAAAAGCAAAACGGCTGTCTGGGGAGGCCTTACAAATAGCTGTGAAAAGNCTCCTTTTCTTTTTTGAGGATACAGTGGATGTTGGTAATTTGATCTCTGGTTCCTCTGCCTTTTCTAAAACCATCTTGAACATCTGGAAGTTCACAGTTCATGTATTGTGGAAGCCTGACTCAACAATGTATCTAAAATCACAAATACAGCAGTTGTAAATGGGCTAAATACAATCTTGACTGTCGAGTAGGCAAGATATAACCCCTAGTAGTTCAATATAGAAGTTTTAGAAGATAGGGTTCTTTTCTCTCTAGAAGTTCTGGTTCCAAAACAANTCTGGAAGTTCACAGTTCATGTATTGTGGAAGCCTGACTCAACAATGTATCTAAAATCACAAATACAGCAGTTGTAAATGGGCTAAATACAATCTTGACTGTCGAGTAGGCAAGATATAACCCCTAGTAGTTCAATATAGAAGTTTTAGAAGATAGGGTTCTTTTCTCTCTAGAAGTTCTGGTTCCAAAACAAATAAACAAATAAAAATGTTAACTAACTTAAAATGAGTAGAGCTGCAGACATATTATACAATGAAGAGATTGACTTGATTTGGTGCCTAAGACAAGTTCCAACATTTAGTGAGTTGAATACATATTCCAGGATATATGAAATTCCTGGCAGTGATGCCTGGTCCTCTGGCATGTCATCATAATGTTTACTTCAGAGCTATAATTTTCTGGAAGAGAGGAAAACAATCTTATTCAATATAATTTATCAGCAAAAAAGCTTATTTGTGCTTCTACTCGATAAACAGTTGAATTAGCAACTTGCAGCACATGAATCTTTTGAAACTTTTTCTATGCTTAAAAAAATAAGGGGATATGCATATGGCAAAGCACATTTGGAAATTTAACAAATGTCAGACACTTATTGTGAGATGTTTGTTAAACTCAAACATAGCTGTGTGCACTTTTATCCATTCCATATGTCATTCTTTTATCAAAAACAGAAATATCCTCTTCATGCTATCAGCCTACTTAGATGACACCATCCTCATTAAAAAAAATAGGTCTGTTATTACACAGCACTTTTGTGAGAAAGACTTGCTTTCAGTCCATGAACAGGCTAAAATGCAGTGAGAAAAATACTGTTTCTACAATAATTTAATATCCTGAGGAGACCTTAATAGTTATTCAAACCAACCCATTTTGGTTTGAATGATATATGAATGGCTTGTGAGCAAAGGAATGGAAAATCTACTGGGATGATGTATCCGTCAAGTTTAAATAAAAATAATATAATGTGTTAAATAATTTTGTCTTTTAATTTTATATCATGTAGATTATCATTAATTGAAACTAATTTTCTTTCAAGAATTTTTTGCATAATGTGAGTAAAAATCACCTGAAAATAGAGAAAAAACAAAATATTGAGCTTGAAATAGTCTTAGTCTAAAAGTAAATCTTTGCTTCTGTGTGCCTTCCTTAAAAAGTAGCAAAAATATTATCATGATAATGCAAAAAATAAAAGTAGACACTAAAAACAAAGGTAAAATAAAACAACATTGTGGATAGTATATAAATTCATATGTGAAATTCATGCACTTTATTCTTATATGTACAGCTGTAGAACTCTTATATTTATCATGTTTTATTTCTCTCAGTTTCCTCTTGGCTAAATAACAGAAGAGCAGTCTTTATGAGAGTTATGATCAATTATCAAAAATTATATGTACCTACATACACATATAAAATATAAATACAAAAAATTTTACTATATATATATGTATATATAAATACATGTTTGTACAAAAATATCAAATGTATTAAAATGTATAACTGTATTCCTAACAGGAAAGGAAGATGAGAATATGGCAGAATGGGATATTTGAAAAAAAATAATTATATGATCCAGGAATGCCATTCCTGGGCATATATCCAGAGAAAAGCATGATTCAAAAGGATATATGCAACCCAAAGTTCCTTTCAGAAACATTTACAACCGCCAGGAAATAGAAGCAACTTAAATGCCCATCCATACGTGAATGGATAAAAACAGTGTGGTACAGATACAATGGAATAATACTCAACCATTAAAAGGAATGAAATAATGCTATTTGCAGTAAAATAGATGAATGGACCTGGAGATGATCATACTAAGTGAACTAAGTCAAAGAAAGACAAATATCATATGATATCACTTACTTTCAGAATCTTAAAAAAAAATGAACTTATTTAAAAAAGAGAGAGAGAGATGCACAGATGTAAAGAACAAACTTATGAGTATTAGGGAGGAAGACTATGGGGAAATGATGTATTGGGAGTCTGTGACTATCATGTATACACTCCTATATTTAAGACAGATAACTCACAGAGTGCAGGGAAGTCTGCTCAATATTCTATAATAACTTAAATGGGAAAGAATTTGGAAAATGAATAGATACATGTTTATGTACAACTGAATCATTTTGCTATACACTTGAAAGTGACACATTAATGAACTATACTTGAATATAAAATTTAAAATAAAAAAAAGAAAGAAAAAAGGATGGCTAAAAACTCCCCAATTTAGGGAAATAAGGTACAAAGAGCAGAGAAAATAAAATAAAATTATACCTATACATATTATATTACACTGCTGAAGATCAAAGATGAAACAGTTAAAATAAGACAAAGTGTGGGGAAACAGTGTTTTAGATAACCCACTGACTTTTTATCTGAAACTGGAAACAAGAAGGTCATTGATTCATTACGAGCAGTGAGGAGAAATAAAAGGTCAAATCAAAGTTTGAAATTCAGTTTAAATGTCTTTGAGAATTAAGGAAAAATATTCAGTACAACATTTTGTAAACACATCTACTGTCACCAAGGCTCTGTTGCTTCCACTTATATATCATAGATAAGGAAAATTAATAAATTAGTAAATTTATAAATTTGCTTAAGAATTGTATGATTTCCAGAAGAGTAAATTATACAGCTATTGCATAATTGCATATTACTTTTCTGGTGGCTCAGATGGTGAAGCATCTGCCTACAATGCAGGAGACACTGGTTCAATGCCTGGATTGGGAAGATCTCCCGGAGAAGAAAAGGGCAACCCACTCCAGTATTCTTGCCTGGAAATCTCATGAACAGAGAAACCTGTTAGGCTACAGTTCATGGGTCGCAAAGCGTCAGACACTATGGAGAGACTTAACTTTTACTTTCAAATGAGCACTGGCATCAACTTAAAGACACAGCTACGTTAGCCATAAACAGAGTGCTGGCATGTCCTCTGAAGTTTTGAACCAAGCATTGACTTTGCATCTCTAGCTATGAAATTCCTAGATGATATCTTCTTCTAGTAGAAGACTATTCCATCTACACTGACAATCTATTGTTTAGTGTAACGACTTTCATTAATAAATTACCTTACCTAGATCTTCTGGAGAGCTTTCTGCAGTTTCTACATCAACACTTTCTGTTTCACCTCACATTTTTATATTATAGAAATGGCTTCTTCCCTTAAACCTCATAAGACAGCCTCTACTAGTTTCAAATTTATATTCTTCATCTTCATCACCTCTCTTAGCCTTCATGGAACTGAAGAAAGTTGAGGCATTGCTCTGGTTTAGGTTTTGGCTTAAAGAAATGTGGCTGGTTTGATCTTCTATCCAAATTATTTAAACATTGCTCATGCCAACAATAAGTCTATTCCACTTTCTTATCATTTTTGTTTTCGTTAGAGTGGTACTTTTAATTTCCTCATGAAATTTTCTTTTGCATTGACAACTTGGCTAACTGGGGCCAGGGACCTATATTTCATTTTTATCTCAGCTTTCAACCTGCTGTCCTCACTGTTTATTTCTAGCTTTTGTTTTTAAATAAAAAATGCATAGCTATTTCTTTCATTGGAATGCTTAGAGATCATTTTAAGGTTATTAAATAATAGCCCAATTTCAATATTTTTGTGTCTCAGGAAATAAGGAAGCCTGAGGAGAGGGCGAGAGATGAGGGAGCCCTGGTCTGACAACACATCAATTGAGTTCACTTTCTTATATTAATATGGTTTTTGACACCTCTAAAGTATTACAACAGTAACGTTAAAGATTATATATTACAAATCACCATAAAATATTATAATAATAACAAAGAAGGTTGAACTAATACAAAAATTAGTGTAATACGATGCAGAGGTACAAAGTGAACAGATGCTACTTTAAAAATGTCACCCATAGACTTGTTAGACACAGGATTGCCACAAACCTTCAATGTGCAAGAGCACAGTAACTGCAAAGTACAATAAAATAAAGTACAATAAAAATAAAATAACAATACAGCAAAATAAAGTAATAAAATGAAGTATGCCTATAAATGAAATAGGCCTTTCTTTAATGGATGTTTACAAATAGTCTAAGACTGTAAATGGAAGTGCATAGGACAGGGAATATCCAAAATAATCTTGAGAAATATAAAAGAAGTTGTAGAAATTAGTCTATCTGATTCAAGTTGGTATGTTACTGGAATAAGGATAAAAAAAAGACCAATGGAAATAACAGAGATGTCATAAACAAATCCATACTTTCATGACTACTTTTATTTTTACAAAGAGCTGAATATTAAAATTAAGCCTGAATTCTTACTCTACATTACAACCACATTAATTCATATAAAATGTGTCTAAATTTAAATAAAAAAAAATATATGTTTTGGAAATATTTTAGTGGAAAATCAGAGTATAGTCTTTGTGATTTTGTGGTCGGCAATGTTTTCTTAGATCATTTAAAAATTACTTAAAATTTTAAAAATAGGTTATCAAAATTAAAAATTATACTCATCAGAAAACAAAATTAATTAATGAATAATTAGGCAACAAACAAGGGGAACATATTTTTAAGTCATAGATTTGAAAAGAGATGAAAATTTTTATATATAATTTTTATAAATTAATAAAGATATGAATTGCTAGTGAGGACTCGTGCTCAACATTTTTAATAATTAGAGAAATAAAAATTAGAGCCACATGAGATATCACTTGTCCACCAAAATGGTTCATATAGATATTCAGTTCAGTTAAGTTCAGTTGCTCAGGTGTCCGACTCTTTGCAGCCCCATGAATCGCAGCACACCAGGCCTCCCTGTCCATCACCAGCTCCCAGAGTTCACCCAAACTCATGTGCATCGAGTCGGTGATGCCATCAAGACATCTCATCCTCTGTCGTCCCTTTCTCCTCCTGCCCCCCAATCCCTCCCAGAATCAAGGACTTTTCAGTGAGTTAACTCTTCACATGAGGTTGTCAAAGTATTGGAGTTTCAGCCTCAGCATCCATCATTCCAATGAGCACCCAGGACTGCTCTCCTTTAGGATGGATTAGTTGGATCTCCTTGCAGTCCAAGAGACTCTCAACAATCTTCTTCAACACCACAGTTCAAAAGCATCAATTCTTTGGCACCCAGCTTTCTTCACAGTGCAACTCTCACATCCATACATGACCACAGGAGAAACCATAGCCTTGACTAGACGAATCTTTGTTGGCAAAGTAATATCTTTGTTTTTTAATATGCTATCTAGATTGATCATAACTTTTACTCCAAGGAATAAGCCTCATTTAATTTCATGGTTGGAATCACCATGTGAGTGATTTTGAAGTCCTCCCAAAAAAGTGTGACACTGTTTCCACCGTTTCCCCATTTATTTGCCATGAAGTGATGGGACCAAGGTGCCATCATCATTCGTTTTCTGAATGTTGAGCTTTAAGTCAACTTTTTCACTCTCCACTTTCACTTTCATCAAGAGGCTTTTTAATTCCTCTTTACTTTCTGCCATAAGGGTGGTTTCATCTCATATCTCAGGTTATTAATGTTTCTCCCAGCAATCTTGATTCCAGCTTGCTCTTATTCCAGTCCAGCATTTCTCATGATGTACTCTNTCAACTTTTTCACTCTCCACTTTCACTTTCATCAAGAGGCTTTTTAATTCCTCTTTACTTTCTGCCATAAGGGTGGTTTCATCTCATATCTCAGGTTATTAATGTTTCTCCCAGCAATCTTGATTCCAGCTTGCTCTTATTCCAGTCCAGCATTTCTCATGATGTACTCTGCGTATAAGTTAAATAAGCAGGATGATAGTATACAGCCTTGACATACTCCTTTTCCTATTTGGAGCCAGTATATTGTCCCATGTCCAGTTCTAACTGTTGCTTCCTGANGTGATCCACACACGTTAAAGCCTTTGGTGTAATCAATAAAGCAGAAGTAGATGTTTTTCTGGTATTCTCGTGCTTTTTCCATGATCCAGCAGGTGTTGGCAATTTGATCTCTGGTTTCTCTGCCTTTTCTAAAACCAGCTTGAACATCTGGAAGTTCATGGTTCACTTACTTTTGAAGCCTGGCTTGAAGAGTTTTGAGCATTACTTTGCTAGAATGTGAGATGAGTGTAATTGTACAGTAGTTTGAACATTCTTTGGCAGTGCTTTTCTTTGGGACTGGAATGAAAACTGACCTTTTCCACTCCTGTGGCCACTGCTGAGTCTTCCAAATTTGCTGGCATATTGAGTGTAGCACTTTAACAGAATCATCTTGTAGGATTTGAAATAGCTCAACTGGAATTCCGTTACCTCCACTAGCTTTGTTCGTAGTGATGCTTCCTAAGGCCCACTTGACTTTGCGTTCAAGGACGTCCAGCTCTAGGTGAGTGACCACACTGTCATGGTTATTTGGGTCATTTAAGATCTTTTTTGTATAGTTCTTCTGTGNTTTAACAGAATCATCTTGTAGGATTTGAAATAGCTCAACTGGAATTCCGTTACCTCCACTAGCTTTGTTCGTAGTGATGCTTCCTAAGGCCCACTTGACTTTGCGTTCAAGGACGTCCAGCTCTAGGTGAGTTACCACACTGTCATGGTTATTTGGGTCATTTAAGATCTTTTTTGTATAGTTCTTCTGTGTATTCTTGCCACCTCTTCTTAATCTCTTCTGCTTCTGTTAGGTCCCTGCCTTTAGGTTTCTGCCCTTTATTGTGCCCATCTTTGCATGAAAGTTTCCCTTGGTACCTCTAACTTTCTTGAAGAGATCTCTAGTCCCTCCCTTTCTATTGTTTTCCTCTATTTCTTTGTACTGATTACTGAGGAAGGCATTCTTATCTCTCCCTGCTATTATTTGAAACTCTGCGTTCAAATGGGTTTATTTTTCCTTTTCTCCTTTGCCTTTAGCTTAAGTATTAAATGTCTTAAAGTTGATCACTGTACTGTGGTTAAGTAAGAGGATATCTTTGCTCTTAGTCAATATGCCCTGAAGTATTCAAGGACAAATGAGTATAATGTCTTTAACTATCAAATGGCCCAGAAAAAAAAAAAAAAAAAAGTGTGTGTATATTTATATGGGTGCTGTGCTGTGCTTAGTTGCTCAGTCGTGTCTGACTCTTTGGGACCCCATAGACTGTACCCCACCAGCTCCTTTGTCCATGGGGATTCTCTATGGAAGAATACTAGAATGGGTTGCCATGCCCTCCTCCAGAGGGATCTTCCCAGCCTAGGGATTAAACCCAGGTCTTCTACACTGCAGGGGGATTCTTTACCACCTGGGCCACCAAGGAAGCTCCAGAATACTGGAGTGGGTAGCCTAACCCTTCTCCAGGGGAATTTCCCGACCCAGGAATCTAACTGGGGTCTCCAGAATTGCAGGAGAATTCTTTACCAGTTGAGCGACTGGGAATGTGTATCTATTGACAAAAAGAAGCAATGATGAAGCAAATGTGCCAAAGCAGTAACTTGTGATTTTTGACGAAGAATATATGGGAGTAAGCTGTACTACTTCTGTAATACTTCTGATAGTTCTCTACTATATTTTAGAAACTTTATGATTTTGCCTTTCATGTCTGTTTTTAGTCCATCTGGAACTGAATTTTATATAATTCAGTTATATAATACCCAATTGTCCCAATATCATTTATTGATAATGTCACATCTTCCTTGCTGATCTGTACATATTATGTCCAAATACAGGTGTGTCTCTGTCTGGCTTTTATCCTGTGTTCCATCGACAAATTAAGACCTCTACTTCATCAAAAGACAGCATGAAGATAGTGGAAAAAACCACGAAATGAGAAAAGATTTATAAAACATTCAACAAAGATTAGTACTTAGAATACACAGAAAACTATTATAAATCAAAAAGAAAAAGAAAACTAATCCGATAGAAAAATGGGCAGCCAGTTTGGACAGGTACTTCACAAACAGGAAATCTACATAGCCAACAGTCATACAGAATAGTGCTCAAGTCATCAAAAAATACAAATAAATCCAAAATGATATACCATTTTACATCCATCTTACAAAAGTTTAAAAGTTTGCCAATATCAAGAATTGGGCAGGAAGTGGAGTAAGAACTTTCATTTGGTGCTTGTGGGAGTGAAAATCAGCACCACTTTGGAAACCAGGGTAGCATTATATAATAGAATTGATGTTATTTGTACCCTATGACACAGCAATCTCTTTCATAGGTAAATACATCACAGAAACTGTTATGACAGGAAATATGTGTAAGAATATTCACAGTAGCTTGGTTTACAGTAGCTACAAATCTGAAATAATCCAAACACTTATCAACAGTAAAATGGACAAAAAAATTGTAGGTATATTCAAATGGAAATACATTATAGCAATGAAAATGAGCAAGCTACAGCTACTAACAACAAAAAAAAACCCGGATTAATCCCCCAAACAAAATCTCCAGAGAGAAGCAATATACAAAAGAATACACTATATGAATTCATTTATGTAGAATTCAGTAATATAGGCTGAATAACTAAAAGAGAAAGAAGGAACTTACTGAGAAGGATGGTGATTCCTTATAAATGTCATAAAGGGGTAGAAATTGGAACAAATACATAGAACATGTCTGTGGTATTGACAATATTCTATTTCTTGATCTGAGTGATCGTTATAAGGGTATGTACTTTTAACCACTTGTTAAAATGTGCATGCTTTATGAACTTTTCTGATTTTGATTATATATTTTGCTTTATGTAGTAGCTCAGATGGTAAAGAACCCATCTGCCAATGCAGGAGACCCCGGTTTGATCCCTGGGTTGGGAAGATCCCTTGGAGAAAGGAATGGCAACCCACTCCAGTGTACCTGCCTAGGGAATTCCATGGACGGACCACGGGGTCACAAAGAGTTGGACACGACTGAGCGACTAACACTTTCACTTGTGCTTTATAGTTAAGAAAAGAAAAACTAGAAAAGAAAAGAATATACACATGATGTTTTGTGGAACTAATTCAGGAAAATTAGTGTGCATACAGAGTACGTAAGGAGATAAGGCTGAAAAGACAGAGATTTAACATCTTGAAGCCTCTCGACACATAAAAAATTGTACAAAATTTTCTGCATAGTGTCCATACCAGACCTGTAACAACCCCCATGTCTAGATTACTCCCCCAAGTCTGCAAAGTTCATAATATATATCTCTAAATGAGGTGAAGGAAGGAGAGAGGAAAGGAGGGAATATGAGGTTTGGAGAGAGATATTCTGTCTATTCTGAGATGGCTTTTTAGTTCTGGTTTCTTTTTCTTAAGAGATCTGGTGAAAATTCCTGTTCCTGGATTCCAAGAGCTATCCTTTATTGTATATTTTATTTCATATAGGTGGTGTCTCTTAGTAGCAAGGGTTGTAACTTAGATAGGTCATATACTCAACTGTATTCTTCTATTATTAACTTTAGGAATCAAACAATAACAATGATGATGTCTCTTTTCTCATTTATGAACATATTATATAAAAATCAGAATTTTTATTCATAAGAAATTTCTAAATATAAATGACAATACTCATTAAAATGCTTTAAAATCACTTATTTTTATAACTTACCCTCAGAGTATGATGCTCTTGTGCTAGTAACAGTCTTAGTTCCTCATGTAGTGTTATAACTTCCAGAAATTGTCCCCATAAAGCCATTAAAAGTGAGCAAAGTTGTGCAAGATTCATATTTATAAGTTCTGCCAGTTCATCAGGATTTTCTATTTTCTGAAATGACAAGCAAAAAAAAAAAAAAAAACTGATCTCTGAGAATTACCATAACACGTATATTACTGAGAGTATTAATACAAAGGCAAATTTTTTAGTTTTAAAATATGTACATCTGTGCCCGCTTGCATGTATGTGTAGAGAGAGACCAACTGACCAATGGCTTTTTTCTATCTTGGTAGTTACTCTAGCATTTTCGACAATTTAACCAATATTTCAATATCTGAAATATCAGATATAGTCTAAAGTTACAAATCAGGATTCTATAGAACATGATCAAATTCAAACACTAAAACTAGGAATTTTAAGCACAACAAATCATGATCAAAGTTATAAAATTTTTGAAAGATTGTGAAATCTTAAAATATGATTTATTTTCAATCAGTTAAGTAATTTAAAGGTCACGTGCTTCTCAGAAAGGATTGAGAGTCTCTCTAAAGTTGCTCTTCCTTCACATCTCTGCTCCTAATTTTGTTCACAGAAACACTTTCCCAGAGTTGTCAAACACTTCTTTCTTCTTTTCTAACAATTCATGCATCCAGTATTTACTGAGCACATTTTACAGGCTAAGGGGCTACAGTCTACAGACACCAAGATTAATAAGAAAAGATCACAGTCTAATGAGGAGAGAAAAGTGGGTAAACAAATATATATATTTATTATATGTATATATATTATGAATGTTCAAATAGTGATATTAAGTTGTTCTGCTTATTTAAATATTCATCTTAATTGATGAAAGATATTAAGAGTACTGAATGAAATGTAGAATTTTCTTGAAGGCTTTTAGTTTTCTTGAATTGATAAAGGAAGAACTTCTGAACAAAGAATAACAAAGACTATATAAAGCAGAATGATATTTCTCATAAGGACATTTTGTCCACTAAGGCAGCAGTCAGTTTCTACGCAGATAGAATCTTGATGCAAAAATCTGTCTTTAATTATTAGTAACACCAGGAAATCTACTTTCAATATATACACAGGTGCTGATTTCACTTTCCTACCGTAAATATGGGGGAAGTCATGTATTCAGGCTGAAGTTAACAGCCACAGCTCATCTCCACCTGCACACCAACCACCACTATATCTGTGTCTCTGGATCAAGTATCCCTGATGTCTAGACCCAATAACTATTGGACAACTGTGCTTGGACAATTCACCATGTCCCCAGTTATATTTATTATATCTGCACCAGTCCCCTTCTAAAAAACAAATGAAACCCCTAAATGTTGCTCATCATATATGATACTCTTGGGCTTCCCTGGTGGCTCAGAGTTTAAAGGATCCGCCTGCAATGTGGGAGACCTAGGTTTGATCCCTGGGTCGGGAAGATTCCCTGGAGAAGGAAATGGCAACCCACTCCAGTATTTTTGCCTGGAGAATCCCATGGACGGAGGAGCCTGGAGGACTACAGTCCATGGGGTCGCAAAGAGTCGGACATCACTGAGTGACTTCACTTTCACTTTTGTTTATACAGACCCCTTTTTAAAGTCTGAAATTCAGCAGGCTTTTCTACCCTGACCTGAACCAAGCTTCCATTTATCTTCTTAACTCAGAGAACACATAAAACAAAAACTCAGCAAAATAAGTAAGAAGGGGAGGGATCATGTCTTATTCACTTGTATGACTGGTAACCAGTACACAGTAGTCACTCAGTAGATATGTACCAAATGAATAAATGAATGAATGAATGAATAAGGAATTACAGGCTTCAGATAAGAAAAAGTCCCCAGAATACAAGGAGAAATTCAGAAAATACTGACAAATTCCAGAATTATAGCATGGAAGCTAACGAGTCAACAGATGATAAACACTGACTCAACACAGAGAGAAATTCTACAGAAGGGTTTTGCCTCAGGTATGATGCATAAATATTATTAGAAATAAAGCTACCAAGTATTTTTTTTTATGTCTCTTAACACATAGAAGATTAAAATGAAGTATAAATAAGCTGAAACCTGTAGTATGGTTTCAAGAATGAGTTTAATGAAGTTAGGAAAAGAAGACTAGAATAAGTATTTGACAGTAATTAAAGAGTACTGTGTAAGGCAAGCAATACTATACCTGGTAAAATCTACACATGAGTAAAAATAATTCCCCCCAGAAAGCAAGGCTGTCTAGATATCCTGTATTTATTAACTGTATTTCTCAGGCAGTATGGCATCAAGTCTCTCAGAAAGGACTTTTTGTATTTTCATTATTGGGAAAGCATCCTATAAACAAATTACTCCTTTGGTTTATATAACTCTTCATGATAAGTGTCAAAATATAAATAATAATCCTTTTTTATATTAAAAAGAAAATTGGAATTAAATTTGACAAGATTTTTATATAAATGTAGGAATAATAAGACATTTATACTTGTATACTATTTTTTAAAATAAATTTATTATTTTGTTTTATATAGATGTATACCTTTTCACAGCATTCATTGACCTTTTTTGATTGAAAAAAAAAAAGTTCATTTTAGTATACAGTCTTCAATTATTTTCAGTTACAGAGAGGAAAAAACCAGAATATTTTTATGCCATTTTCACTGAATAACACAGTATGAGTATTTTCCTACATCATCCAATATTTGTTGAAAGCACCACTTTTAAGGTTGTACAATGTTTTTATGAGTGTCCCATGATTTGTTTAACCATTGTCTTACTGTTGGGTATTTATTTAGGTTACTGTTTTACAATATCACCAATTATGTTATACATGAACTTCTGATTATTTACTTGGTATAAATTGAGAAGGAATATTTTTTATGGCATTAGATACATACTGCCAAATTCATCTCTGAAAAAGATCTGCAAGGTATGGGAATCTGCTCACCATAACTCAACAAAGATTATATTGTTAATAAAAAAAAAATCACAGTCATGCAGAACATCAGCTGATAGAGGACAGGAGTACCTGACCAGCGGAAAAGAATATATAGAACCACGTAAAACTTGGTAGGACAAAGGGACTACCAGGAAAAACAGGAGTGTGAGTACAACTAGACCTGCCCACAGCAGGTGAGGGAACTGAAGCAGGGGTCCAAACCGACATTGGGGCAATTGTCTGAGTCAGAAGAGAAACATTTAAGGCTGAGAGTGAAACAGCTGATCAGTGGCATCCTAAATGGAACAAAAATCAGACAGTCCTTGCTGCAGTCATACATACCCTGGACAGGGACACTGGTCCCCTGGAAGGTCAAGTGGCTGGGAGCTGGGATTCAAGGGTTGTGGAGCAACCCTAGGGAGAGGGCTGCTGTGGATTGCAGAGAGACAGATGGAGGGGTTGTGAGGGTGGACATCGTGGTGGGAAATGCCTGTGGAGGAAAGCCAGGCAGCCATGGAAGCAAGGAGATACTGCTGAGTCAGTGTAGGGGGCGGAGCCATCACCATAGCCTCTCTCTCCCCACATGTCAGCAACAGCAGCTGAACAATAGAGAGGTGGGCCCATCAAACGCCTGATGCAGTGAACTACAGAGTAGGACCCCACCCAGGGTGCTCCTTTAAGTGCCTGATGCGCCAATCTACAGAGTGGGACCGCAGCAAAGGGGGCCCCTCTATGTGACTGAACAGGCAGAGCTACGGAGAAAGACTGGCCAAAGAGGCCCTCTGATGGCCAGCTACAGGAGGCTTGATAAAAGACTCTGATTAGGCCATAACTCCTGCGGTGGAGGCAGTCCGTGTTCCTGCACACTTGGCACCGCCAGGGTCCCCGCAAACCAAGCAGCTGTGCCACCTTAATGCTCAATCTTCATTGGGGCATAGCTGCCACAGAAAAAAGAAGTCTTGCATCTACACACACAAGGTTGCTTTGGTTGTGTCCAACTATTTGTGACCCTGTGGACTGTAGCCTACTAGGTTTCTCTCTCAGGGGGTTCTCTCCAGGCATGAATACTGGAGCGTATCAGCCAAATACAGGTTGCCATATCCTTCTAGAGCACTGCTGCCCTAGCTGCCAACTCCCCTGAGTACCCAGTGCTGCCAGGGCCCCTGTGACCCAAGCAGCTGCATGATTTCTGCACCTGGCCCTCACTGGGGCAGACCCAAGCCTCAGGAGCAAACCCCAGTGGACAATCCAGTGGCTATCATCAAAAAGTCTACAAACAATAGATGCTGGAGAGGGTATGGAGAAAAAGGAACGCTCTTGCACTGTTGGTGGGGATGTAAACTGATACAGCTACTATGGGAGAAGGTATGGAGATTTCTTAAAAAACTAGGAATAAAACCACATGACCCAGCAATCCTACTCCTAGGCATATACCCTGAGGAAACCAAAACTGAAAGAGACACATGTATCCCACTGTTCATTGTAGAATTATTTACAATAGTTAGAACATGTAAGTAACCTAGATGTCCATCAACAGATGAACGGAAAAAGAAGTTGTTGTCCATACACACAATGGAATATTACTCAGCCATAAAAAGGAACACATTTAAGTCAGTTCTAATGAGGTGGATGAACCTAGAACCTATTATACAGAGTGATGTAAGTCAGAAAGAGAAAGATAAATATCGTATTCTAACACATATATAGAGTATGTAGAAAAATGGTACTGAAGAATTCATTTACAGGGTACCAGTGGAGAAACAGACAAATAGAACAGACACCAGGAGAGGGGGGGAGAGGGTGAGAAGCATGGAAAGAGTAACATGGAAACTTACATTACCATATGTAAAACAGATGGTCAATGGGAATTTGCCATATGACTCAGGAAACTCAAACAAGGGCTCTATATCAACCTAGCAGGGTGGAATGGGGAGGGAGATGGGGGGAGGTTCAAAAGGGAGTGATATATGTATACCTATGGCTAATCTATGTTGAGGTTTGACAGAAAACAACACAATTCTGTAAAGCAATTATCCTTCAATTAAAAAAAAATCACAGCCAATCTGATAGGTTAAAAATCATATCAGAGATTTGGAGAAGATGGCGGAGGAATAGGACGGGGAGACCACTTTCTTCCCAGCAAATTCATCCAAAGAACATTTCAACACGGAGGAAAATCTACAAAACAACTTCTGAATGCTGTCAGAGGTCGTCAGGCATCCAGAATAGCAGAACATTGTCTTCAAAAACAGGTAGGAAGACTNTTTTCCGAATGTTGAGCCTTAAGCCAACTTTTTCACTCCTCTTTCACTTTCATCAAGAGGCTCTTTAGTCCCTCTTCATTTTCTGCCATAAGGGTGGTGTTATCTGCATATCTGAGGTTATTGATATTTCTTCCGATAATCATGATTCCAGCTTTTGCTGGAATAGTCACTTCCACTTCAGTATTGACCATCTGATGATGTCGATGTATGGAGTCTTCTCTTGTGTTGTTATAAGAGAATGTTTGCTATGACCAGCTTATTCTCTGAAAACTCTATTACCCTTTGCCCTGCTTCATTCTGTACTCCAAGGCCAAATTTGCTTGTTACTACTTGTTATTTCTTGATGTCCTACTTTTGCATTCCAGTCCCCTATAATCAAAAGGACATCTTTTTTAGATGTTATTTCTAGAAGGTCTTGCACAACTTCAGCTTCTTCAATATTACTGGTCATGGCACAGACTTGGATTACTATGATTTTGAATGATTTGCCTTGGAAACAAACAGAGATCATTCTGTCACTTTTGAGATTCCATCCAAGTACTGCATTTTGGACTCTTCTGATGACTATGATGGCTACTTCATTTCTTCTGAGTGATTCCTACCCACAGTAGTAGATATAATGGTCATCTGAGTTAATTCACCTGTTCCAGTCTATTTTAGTTTGCTGATTCCTAAAATGTTGATGTTCACTCTTATCATCTCCTGTTTGACCACTTCCAATTTACCTTGATTCATGAAACTAATCTTCCTGGTTCCTATGCTTTTTACAGAATCAGACTTTACTTCCATCACTAGTCACATCCACAACTGGGTGTTGTTTTTGCTTTGGCTCCATCTCTTCATTCTTTCTGGAGTTAAGTCTCTACTGATCTCCAGTAGCATACTGGGCACTTACTGACCTGGAAAGTTCAAATATCAGATTCCTATCTTTTTGCGCTTTCATACTGTTCATGGGGTTTTCAAGATAAGAATACTGAAGTGGTTTGCCATTCATATCTCCATATATAGTTTGTACAATATATCATCTTAATTCTCACAAGAACACATATCTGTAGGTAAGAAACAAAGGTGGCATTTTTATCATTAATGACCAGTTAATGAGAAAAGTTATCCTTTCTTGTAGGTGAAATAGATTAAATCTTTATGTTGTGCCCTGAAGAGCATTTATCTCCAGTGGTTTCTGTACAACTAGTAGGTCACTTCCATCAGCTTTGATTTTTACTGGCTTCTTAGGTACCTTCAGTTCAGTCAGTTCAGTCCCTCAGTCATGTCCAACTCTTTGCCATTCCAAGAACTGCAGCACGCCAGGCCTTCTTGACCATCACCAACTGCCAAAGTTTACTCAAACTCATTTCAATTGAACAGTGATGCCATCCAGTTTCATCCTGTGTCATCCCCTTCTACTCTCACCTTCAATCTTTCCAAGCATTAAGGTCTTTTCAAATGAATCAGTTCTTTGCATCACATGGCAAAAGTATTGGGGTTTCAGCATCAGTTCTTTCAATGAATATTCAGGACTAATTTCCTTCAGGATGAACTGGCTGGATCTCATTACAGTCCAAGAGACTCTCAAGCGACTTCTCTAACACCACAGTTCAAAAGCATCAGTTCTTCAGTGCTCAGCTATCTTTTGGAGCACCCGATGACACCCTACTCCAGTACTCTTGCCTGAAAAATCCTATGGATGGAGGAGCCTGGTAGGCTGCAGTCCATGGGGTCGTGAAGAGTTGGACATAGCTGAGCAACTTTACTTTCATCTTTCACTTTCATGCATTGGAGAAGGAAATAGCAACCCAGTCCTGTGTTCTTGCCTGGAGAATCCCAGGGAAGGGGGAGCCTGGTTGGCTGCCATCTATGGGGTCACACAGAGTCGGACACGACTGAAGCGACTTAGCAGCAGCAGCAGCAACAGTTATCTTTATAGTCCAATTTCACATCTATACATGAATACTTATATGAAAAATCAAAGCTTTGACTAGATGGAACTTTGTTGGCAAAGTAATGTCTCTACTTTTTCATATGCTGTCTAGATTTGTCATTACTCTTCTTCCAAGCAGTAAGTGTCCTTTAATTTCATGGCTGCAGTCACCATCTGCAGTGATTTTGGAACCCCAGAAAATGAAATCTCTCACTGGTTTTCCAGTTTCCCCATCTATTTGCTATGAAGTGATTGGACGCAATGCCATGATTTTAGTTTTCTGAATGTTGAGTTTTAAGTCAACTCTTTCACTCTTCTCTTTCACTTTCATCAAGAGGCTCTTTAGTTCTTCACTTTCTGCCATAGGGGTGGTGTCATCTGCATATCTGAGTTTATTGATATTTCTTCTGACAGTCTTGATTACAGCTTGTGCTCCATCCAGCCCATCATTTCTCATTATGTACTCTGCATATAAGTTAAATAAGCAAGGACAATATACAGACTTGATGTACTCCTTTCCCAGTTTGGAACCAGTCTGTTGTTCCATGTCCAGTTCTAACTGTGGCTTCTTGACCTGCATACAGATTTCTCAAGAGGCAGGTCAGGTGATCTGATTTTCCCATCTCTTTAAGGTTTTCCACAGTTTGTTGTGATCCACACAGTCAATGGCTTTAGCATAGTCGACCAAGCACAAATAGATGTTTTTTTGGAAGCCTTTTATTTTTTTGATGATTCAGTGGATTTTGGCAATTCGATCTTTTGTTCCTTTGCCTTATTTAAATCCAATTTGAACATCTAGAAGTTTACGATTCAAATATTGTTGAAGCCTAGCTTGGAGAATTTTGATAATTATTTTGCTAGCATGTGAGATGAGTGCAATCAAGTACCTCAGAAAGTCAGTTCAATTCAGTTGCTCAGTCGTGTCCAACTCTTTGTGACCCCATGAGTTGCAGCATGCTAGGCCTCCCTGTCCATCACCAACTCCTAGGGTTCACTCAAACTCGTGTCCATCGAGTCGGTGATGTTATCCAGTCATCTCATCCTCTGTCATCCCCTTCTCCTCCTGCCCCCAATCCCTCCCAGCATCAGAGTCTTTTCCAATGAGTCAACTCTTCGCATCAGGTAGCCAAAGTACTGGAGTTTCAGCTTTAGCATCATTCCTTCCAAAGAACACACAGGACTGATCTCCTTTAGCATGGACTGATTGGATCTCCTTGCAGTCCAAGGGACTCTCAAGAGTCTTCTCCAACATTACAGTTCAAAAACATAAATTATTTAGCCCTCAGCTTTCTTCACAATCCAACTCTCACATCCATATATGACTACTGGAAAAAGAATAGCCTTGACTAGATGGACCTTCGTTGGCAAAGTAATGTCTCTGTTTTCTAATATGCTATCTAGGTTGGTCATAACTTTCCTTCCAAAGAGTAAGCGTCTTTTAATTTCATGGCTGCAATCACCAGCTGTGTGATTTTGGAACCCCCCCAAAATAAAGTCTGACACTGGTTACACTATTTCCCCATCTAATTCCCATGAAGTGATGGGACCAGATGCCATGATCTTAGTTTTCTGAAAGTTGAGCTTTAAGCCAACTTTTTCACTCTCCTCTTTCACTTTTATCAAGTACTTTAGTGCTATGCTAATATAGTAGACAGATTATTGCCATTTTCTCCTCCAGGGAATCTTTCTGACCCAGATTTTGAATCCATGTCTCTTACATCTCATTCATTGGTAGTCAGGTTCTTTACCACTAGCACCACCAATATAGATCTGAAAGATGTTGTTCATAAGTAAATGTATTGAAATTAGACTCACACATATGGCTCAGATAGTGAAAAGTGAGCTTGCAAGGACAGAGAATTGAGTTTGATTCCTGGATCAGGAAGATCTCCTGGAGAAGGAAATAGCAAGCCACTCCAGTATTCTTGCCTGGAGAATCTCAAGTTCAGAGGAACTTGGAGGGTTACAGTCCATGTGGTGGCAAGCAGGCGGTCATGGCTGAGCGACTTACACACTTGCACATAACAGCATGTAGGGACAGTTGTGTGTCTGTAAGGTCAGCAAGTGAATATTGGCGTAAGTAAACCAACAAGACCAATGACAACAGGCAACTTTACATTTGAGTGTTTGACCTGGAGTATATTATAGCAGAATAGCAGACAATTGTATACTTGTATTCTGAAACTTGAATGGCATAAATGAGGATCCTGGATGGCATCACCAATGCAAGAAAGTAAAGGTTTAGTTTAGTAAATGTTTCAGTTTATATGCCTCTATATATGACTTCTATAAGATTTCATATTTCAATTAATAATATTATAATTTGTAAGTAATTTTAAATTATAGTTTGTATGACCCATAAATCATAAGGAGATTTTTAAATTAACATTTTTAAGTGCTCACAGTTGTTGTATTTTTATTACAGATTTGATCGTTGCCTAGTGTGTTCACAGATTGTGACACACATAACTGAATTATTTTTGTCCGTGACCAAACACATTCACATTTTGTAAAAGCTGCAAATAACCACAACTTTGTTAAACACACTTGTGGAGAAAGAGAAATATCAAAGCTACCCACACCGTATCTTAATGTTACACTGAAATTCATTTACCATATAATATTTGGAGGTAAAAATGATACAAGAGCTCTTGTGACATTGTGTAAGATAATTTATTGATTTAGTATTATCATGGATAGTAAAAGTTGGAAAGTGAATATAAAATGTAATTACAGGTCATTAGGCCCAAAGTCTTCATATGCAGATGAGTAAACTTAGATTTGGGATCTATTAAACCACTTGTCTGGTGCCACATGGGAAATTAGTGGATAAGAGGAGGTGGGACTCCAATCCCTTTACCATCATTTAATATCTTCTTTATGCTGCCAAAAGGGAACTTTAAAGATCACCTCATCATTGACCATGGAAGTGAAATATAACCTAAAATAAAATATAATTTATGTTTCAAATTCAGAGTACAGAAATCCTTCAGGAAGCACGGTCAGTATTATATGTACACAAATTATTCAGTTTCTTTTGTGGTTTGAAAAGAATGGCATTAAAAAAGACTTTTGTATTCGCCAATATATCTATCTGATTTCCTGGCCAGAGTTAACTATATCACTCATAATTCATTCTTTGGTTTTAAACAGAGGGCTCCTTATGTCTAATATGTTTAAATGTAAGTGTTCCTGTAGTGTATTAAAGGATTTCACCTTAACTTTCTTAACTGAATTTTGTCACATACTTTTTAGGAGAAAGTAGAAGGACCACAAAAGTTGGAACATTTTACAGTAATAAGTGATACTTGATGATAAAACCTGCCATTCACTTTTAAATTGTCCACTGCAAAGGCTGTGTTCTGGAATTAGGAAACTAGTGCAGATTTACAGGTTAAGTTTCTCATATGTTGTCCTTACCGGTGTTGTGTTTTAATTATCATTTGATGTAAGTCTTCATGTTTCCCTCCACTTGAAACAACATTGGACCCTCTGGCATTTTATAAAAAGGAAATTTCTCCTTTTGCTCACAGATAAAGAGAGCAGAGAGATATAAAATAAATCTTCAGAGGACTTCTGTCTACTGTTTTAACAGTCTTGTCTTCAAGCATCTGGTTGTAAAATGATACAGAGAGAAATTTATCTTTTATTTCATACCATTCTTGATATGGAGAAGGAAATGGCAACCCACTTCAGTACTCTTGTCTGGAAAATCCCACGGGCAGAGGAGCCTGGTAGGCTATAGCCCATGGGTCGCTAAGAGTCGGACACGGCTGAGCAACTTCATTTTCACTTTTCACTTTCCTGCATTGGAGAAGGAAATGGCAACTCACTCTAGTTTTCTTGCCTGGAGAATCCCAGGGACGGGGGAGCCTGGTGGGCTGCCGTCTATGGGGTTGCACAGAGTCGGACATGACTGAAGCAACTTAGCAGCAGCAGCAGCATTCTTGATATATATATATATATATATATATANAATTTCATGGCTGCAATCACCAGCTGTGTGATTTTGGAACCCCCCAAAATAAAGTCTGACACTGGTTACACTATTTCCCCATCTAATTCCCATGAAGTGGTGGGACCAGATGCCATGATCTTAGTTTTCTGAAAGTTGAGCTTTAAGCCAACTTTTTCACTCTCCTCTTTCACTTTTATCAGGTACTTTAGTGCTATGCTAATATAGTAGACAGATTATTGCCATTTTCTCCTCCAGGGAATCTTTCTGACCCAGATTTTGAATCCATGTCTCTTACATCTCATTCATTGGTAGTCAGGTTCTTTACCACTAACACCACCAATATAGATCTGAAAGATGTTGTTCATAAGTAAATGTATTGAAATTAGACTCACACATATGGCTCAGATAGTGAAAAGTGAGCTTGCAAGGACAGAGAATTGAGTTTGATTCCTGGATCAGGAAGATCTCCTGGAGAAGGAAATAGCAAGCCACTCCAGTATTCTTGCCTGGAGAATCTCAAGTTCAGAGGAACTTGGAGGGTTACAGTCCATGTGGTGGCAAGCAGGCGGTCATGACTGAGCGACTTACACACTTGCACATAACAGCATGTAGGGACAGTTGTGTGTCTGTAAGGTCAGCAAGTGAATATTGGCGTAAGTAAACCAACAAGACCAATGACAACAGGCAACTTTACATTTGAGTGTTTGACCTGGAGTATATTATAGCAGAATAGCAGACAATTGTATACTTGTATTCTGAAACTTGAATGGCATAAATGAGGATCCTGGATGGCATCACCAATGCAAGAAAGTAAAGGTTTAGTTTAGTAAATGTTTCAGTTTATATGCCTCTATATATGACTTCTATAAGATTTCATATTTCAATTAATAATATTATAATTTGTAAGTAATTTTAAATTATAGTTTGTATGACCCATAAATCATAAGGAGATTTTTAAATTAACATTTTTAAGTGCTCACAGTTGTTGTATTTTTATTACAGATTTGATCGTTGCCTAGTGTGTTCACAGATTGTGACACACATAACTGAATTATTTTTGTCCGTGACCAAACACATTCACATTTTGTAAAAGCTGCAAATAACCACAACTTTGTTAAACACACTTGTGGAGAAAGAGAAATATCAAAGCTACCCACACCGTATCTTAATGTTACACTGAAATTCATTTACCATATAATATTTGGAGGTAAAAATGATACAAGAGCTCTTGTGACATTGTGTAAGATAATTTATTGATTTAGTATTATCATGGATAGTAAAAGTTGGAAAGTGAATATAAAATGTAATTACAGGTCATTAGGCCCAAAGTCTTCATATGCAGATGAGTAAACTTAGATTTGGGATCTATTAAACCACTTGTCTGGTGCCACATGGGAAATTAGTGGATAAGAGGAGGTGGGACTCCAATCCCTTTACCATCATTTAATATCTTCTTTATGCTGCCAAAAGGGAACTTTAAAGATCACCTCATCATTGACCATGGAAGTGAAATATAACCTAAAATAAAATATAATTTATGTTTCAAATTCAGAGTACAGAAATCCTTCAGGAAGCACGGTCAGTATTATATGTACACAAATTATTCAGTTTCTTTTGTGGTTTGAAAAGAATGGCATTAAAAAAGACTTTTGTATTCGCCAATATATCTATCTGATTTCCTGGCCAGAGTTAACTATATCACTCATAATTCATTCTTTGGTTTTAAACAGAGGGCTCCTTATGTCTAATATGTTTAAATGTAAGTGTTCCTGTAGTGTATTAAAGGATTTCACCTTAACTTTCTTAACTGAATTTTGTCACATACTTTTTAGGAGAAAGTAGAAGGACCACAAAAGTTGGAACATTTTACAGTAATAAGTGATACTTGATGATAAAACCTGCCATTCACTTTTAAATTGTCCACTGCAAAGGCTGTGTTCTGGAATTAGGAAACTAGTGCAGATTTACAGGTTAAGTTTCTCATATGTTGTCCTTACCGGTGTTGTGTTTTAATTATCATTTGATGTAAGTCTTCATGTTTCCCTCCACTTGAAACAACATTGGACCCTCTGGCATTTTATAAAAAGGAAATTTCTCCTTTTGCTCACAGATAAAGAGAGCAGAGAGATATAAAATAAATCTTCAGAGGACTTCTGTCTACTGTTTTAACAGTCTTGTCTTCAAGCATCTGGTTGTAAAATGATACAGAGAGAAATTTATCTTTTATTTCATACCATTCTTGATATGGAGAAGGAAATGGCAACCCACTTCAGTACTCTTGTCTGGAAAATCCCACGGGCAGAGGAGCCTGGTAGGCTATAGCCCATGGGTCGCTAAGAGTCGGACACGGCTGAGCAACTTCACTTTCACTTTTCACTTTCCTGCATTGGAGAAGGAAATGGCAACTCACTCTAGTTTTCTTGCCTGGAGAATCCCAGGGACGGGGGAGCCTGGTGGGCTGCCGTCTATGGGGTTGCACAGAGTCGGACATGACTGAAGCAACTTAGCAGCAGCAGCAGCATTCTTGATATATATATATATATATATATATACACATATATATATATTTAATTGGTTAATCTTATCCTTCTTGATCAATACATTTTTATGTCTGATTTCTCAGAAATCAATATCTGCTTCTTCAATGTATTTTTTCCTTAATGGTACTGCGAGATTAACTGGTATGGCCAGTGCCATGGAGTGAGAAATCTGCTAAGTTCTAAGGACTCTTGTTGTTGTTGCTTTTCAATTGCTAAGTCTTGTCCAATTCTTTGTGATCCCCTGGACTGTAGCTCACCAGGTTTTTCTTTCCTCCACTATCTCCCCAAGTTTGCTCAAATTCTGTCCTTTGAGTTGGTTATATTCCTTAAACATCTCATCCTCTGCTGCCCTCTTGTTTTGCCTTCAATCTTTCTTAAAATCAGGGTCTTTTACAATGAGTTGGTGTTTCACATCAGGTGGCCAAATTACTGGAGCTTCAGCTTCAGCATCTGTTCTTCCAATGAATATTCAGGATTGATTACTTTTAGGATTGAATGACTTGATTCCCTTACAGTCCAGGGAACTCTCACGAGTCTTCTCCAGCACCACAATTTAAAAGCATCAATTTTTCAACACTCAACTTTCTTTATGGTCCAACTCTCATGTCAGTACATGATTACTGGAAAAAATATAGATTTGACATATGGACTTTGTCAGCAAACTAAGGTCTATGCTTTTTAATACATTGTTAAAATTTGTCATAGCTTTTCTTCCAAAAGCAAGAATCTTTTAATATCATAGCTGCAGTCACTGAGTGCAATGATTTTGGAGCACAAGAAAATAAAGTTTGTCACTCCTTCCAGTTTTCCTCACTTAGGTTAGTAGGGGTTTGAAATACATCTGCTTGCTTCTGCAGCATTTTATATTCCATTATCTCTTTTTATTTGCTCTGAAGTTTTAATAGGCCTTTTCTAAATCATTGAGTCTTAGGTTAGACCTGATATTCTGTGTTTTTAATACTCTTATGCTATTCTAAAGCAGGAACTTAAAGTTTTGTTATACAGTGGTTCTTTAATCAGTCACATATTAGGATAAATGGAAACCTTTTAAAAATTACCTGTTAAATTTTTCCAGATCTTCTATTGTTGTTGTTCAGTGGCTAAGTCATATCTAACTCTTTGCAACCCTATGGACTGCAGCACACCAGGCCTCCCTGTCCCTCAGTTCAGTTCAGTTCAGTTCAGTCCTCACTCATTTCTGACTCTTTGTGACCCCATGGACTACAGCATGCCAGGCTTCCCTGTCTGTCATCAACTCCAAGAGCCTGCTCAAACTCATGTCCATCGAATCAGTGATGCCATCCTACCATCTCATCCTCTGTTGTCTCCTTCTCCTCCTGCCTTCAATCTTTCCCAGCATCAGGGTCTTTTCTAATGAGTCAGTTCTTCGCATCAGGTGGCTGAAGTATTGGAGTTTCAGCTTCAGCATCAGTCCTGATTTCCTTCAGGACTGATTTCCTTTTGGATGGACTAGTTGAATCTCTTTGTAGTCCAAGGGACTCTCAAGAGTCTTCTCTAACATTGCAGTTTAAAAGCATCGATTCTTCAGCACTCAGCTTTCTTTATCCCTGTCCCTCAGTATCTTCCAAAGTTTGCCCAAGTTCATGTTCACTGTGATGATGACCCAACCATTTCATCCTCTGCCACCTTCTTCTTTTGTCTTCAGTCTTTCCCAGCATCAGGGTCTTTCTCAATGAGTTTACTGTTCACATCAGGTGACCAAAGTAGTAGATCTAATGGTCATCTGATTAAATTAGCCTATTCCCATCCATTTTTGTTCACTGAATCCTAAGATGTCAATGTTTACTCTTGCCATTTCCTGCTTGACCACATCCCATTTGCTTTTACTTATAGACCTAAAATTACAGGTTCCTACGCAATATTATTCTTTACAGCAACGGATTTTACTTTCACCACCAGATATATCTGTAACTGAGAATTCACTTTTGCTTGGCCTAGTTGCTTTGTTCTTTCTGGGACTATTAGTAACTGCCCTCCACTCTTCCCTATTGGACAACTTCCATATGGGGCTCGTCTTTTGGTGTCCTTTTTTGCTTTTTTATACTGTTCATGGGTTTCTCATGGCCCATTGAGTAGTTTGCCATTTTCTCCTCCAGTGGACCATGTGTTGTCAGAACTCTCCATTATGACCTGTCTTGAATGGTATGGCTCATAGCTTCATTGAGTTACAAAACACCCTTTGCCAGGACAAGGCAATGAGTGATCCACTAAAAGGGGATAAATCTCCTGAAGATATGCTAACTAAGTGTAAGGATGACAATCATTAGTATTAGAATTTCAATCTTTCTTCAAAACCCAAGTCAGGTCTCAACCTTTACTCACCTTTCCTTGATAAATTTCTTCTGTTTATTATATTCTTCACTTTTTACCCACTGTCCTGATGATTTGAAATACTTTCTAGTCAGTGACTTTTTTTTTTTATTAGATTTTACATAACTTATCCTCAAAACAAAAGTTTCCTCGACCCATTTTTTAATTTCCCAAGGGCATTTAGGTTATTACCCCCATTTTCCATGCACTGACCTCTGGATTTTGACATTCTGATAATTAAAGGTGTTAACAGACATACCTTGATATATATAAGATGATCCCTTTCACTTTGTTTATTTGTTTTAACAATAATCATGCAGTATTGACTGAAGTGAGCCAGAAAGAAAAACACTAATACAGTATACTGACACATATATATGGAATTTAGAAAGATGGTGGTGTTAAACATGTACGCGAGACAGCAAGAGAGACACAGATGTGTAGAACAGCCTTTTGGACTCTGTGGGAGAGGGAGAGGGTGGGAGGATTTGGGAATATGGCATTGTAACATGTATGATATCATAAGGGAAATGGATTGCCGGTCTAGGTTCGATGCAGAAGGCTTGGGACTGATGAGTGGGGATGATCTGGAGGGATGGTGTGGGGAGGGAGTGGGAAGGCAGGGGGTCCGGGTTGGGAACTCAGGTACACTTATGGCTGATTTATGTCAATGTATGGCACAATGAGTACAGTATTGTAAAGCAAAACAAACTAAAAAATAAAAATTAAAAAAAAAAAAACTGGGAAGGAGTACACATTTCAAAGAAGGTAATGCTATTTGTGGGCTGAAAGTTGAACCAGTTAAGGACTAGCTATGGGTTTCTAACTATGATCTTTGGAACTATTTTCAGTAAATCTAGCTAGTTCTTTGACAATATTTAGACCTATCAGTGGACTATCTAACTTTTACCAGGAACAACATAATCTTCTGTTAGAGCTCATTCCTTCTTTTGTAGTTATTGCAAAAATATCCCACGGACATATTCAATTAGTCCATATTTGCAGCAATATCTCAGGCAGCATGATGCACTCTTATTTTCCATTAATATTATAAATATTTTTTGTTTTCTTACATTTTTATTTCATTTTTTCCTACTTTCAAATTTTTACTTTCATATTTTTTCACAAAAACATATATTGTGCTTATGCCAACCTGCACAAAACACACATGGCATTTAAAAATTACATTACATTTAAATTATTATGATTTATTAAGGTACATCCAAATTTCAAATCATTATTATCAGTTGTACTGGTCAGCTTGGTCTACTATAACAAAATATAATAAATAGTCTGGTAGCTTAACAATAGACCATATTTTGTCTCAGTTCTGGAGGCTGAAAGTCTGCGAGCATGGTATAGTACTGGTGAGAGATCTCTCCCCAGCTTGCAGATGGCTACCTGCTTGCTTGTTATTATATGACAAAGAGAAAGAATTTCCTTCAATCCAATCCCATAGGATCCCATCCCTATCCTTATTACCTCATTTGATCTTATTTACAGCCTATAAGCCCTAAATCCAAATACAATCACTTGGAAGTTAAGATGTCAATATATGAATTGAGAGTAGGGTACAATTCAGTCCATAGCAATTGTCAAGTAGGCCACTTGACATGGAAATAACCCTCCCTAACACTAACTCATGTGATAACTCTACACATTTATACAGACTTTTCATGTTATAAATATCAGTGATCTTATATTTGAAGCCCATAAAAAGACCACTGAGCTCTTGATAAATGAAGAAATCAGGAATAGAGGCAGAGTTCTGAAGGTACCAATGAACCTTGTTTCCTGCTTTATAATATAAAAATAGTGCTCAGTAGCTCAGTGGTGTTTGAATCTTTGTGACCCCATGGATTGCAACCCACCAGGCTCCTCTGTTCACAGAATTTTCCAGGCAAGAATACTGGAGTGGTTTGCCATTTTTTCCTTTGGGAAATCTTGACCCAGGGATCAAACCTGCATTTCTTGCATTGGAAAGCAAGATTTTTCCCCACGAGCACCATCTAGAAGCATTTTCAAATAGCCCAAGAACTGAGAAAAAAAATAGACAAGGAGAAAAATTTAGGGTATTCATGAGCCTTGGTTCACACTTCTGTTTACAAGGCTTGACTTAGAGTATTAAAAAAAAAAAAAAAGTTGACTCTTTTTCTTTATGTGGACCAACCTTTGGCAAACATTATCAACATATTTTCTCTCATAACTTAAAAGTCGTAGCTTCTAAGGTTTAGTATTGGATTCCCCTGATAGCTCAATTGGTAAAGAATCCACCTGCAATGCAGGAGACTCCAGTTCAATTCCTGGGTCAGAAAAATCCCTTGGAGAAGGGATAGGCTACCCACTCTGGGATTCTTGAACTTCCCCAGTAGCTCAGATGGTAAAGAATCTGCCTGCATTGTGGGATACGTGTGTTTGATTCCTGGGTTGGGAAGGTCACCTGGAGAAGGGAACAGCTACTCACTCCAGTATTAATGTTTTATATGAAGGTTTAATATTAAATCTTCAGCTTCATTTATTGGCTTAAAATTGAATTAATCTTTTAAAAATCTTGAAATATGTGTATGCATATATTATTAACTAAAATTAGAAATTACTTTATATTTTAACTTTGTAGAAAGAGAAAAAAATTGTACTTAACTCAAACTTTGATGCTTGACTTTGATAAAGAGAATAATTTTAAGGTAGGATATGAAATTCACTCTTTCCTTTGCAATTTTGACTATATCAAATTGTTGCAATGTAACTTGTAAAGAAATTGGCTTTGGAAAAGTGAGTTTTACTTTATACTGCCTTGTAATATTAAGATGCACTTAGATAGTTAATGTAGAAAGGGTAAAAAAAATTAAGTGGAGAAAAAACTTTCTGATATCTTTTTTATATCTGGTTGTCATGAAATTTATTACATATTGTTACATATAGGGGGGTTTAACAAATACACATTGAATTAATTTGTCTGAATTAGGGACAAACTAATTACATAGAGTGTCCGTTTTACTTGAATATTTTTAGTAAATAGCAAAATGTATAAAATATAATTTCTTCTTTAAAGAAAATTGAAAAACAAGACAATTACAGAAGAAAAATAACAAACTATATCACAATGTATTATTAATCAAGTTCAGTGAGAATTTTAACTTGTGGAAGGCTTAATGGAAAATTGGTAGCTTTAGATTACTATCAAATGACAAGGAGAATTTATGTAGAAAAGTATGGAGTGATATAAGGGAAATAAAAAGATTAAAGCAAGAAATAATTAAATAGTTAAGAAATCAGGTTGCTGAGAGGGCTCACACTGGTGTATAGTGAGACTGCTGCTGCTGCTGCTAAGTCACCTCAATCATGTCCGACTATGTGAGACCCCATAGATGGCAACTCACCAGGCTCCTCCATCCCGGGGATTCTCCAGGCAAGAACACTGGAGTGGGTTGCCATTTCCTTCTTCAATGCATGAAAGTGAAAAGTGAAAGTGAAGTCGCTCAGGCATGTCCAACTCTTAGCCACCCATGGGCTGTAGCCTACCAAGTTCCTCCGTTCGTGGAATTTTCCAGGCAAGAGTACTGGAATGGAATGCAGAACCTAATGTCAGTTTTTGGTTATGTTTTTATTTCTCAATCAGTATTCTGCATGACCACTTTGTATAACTTTTACAAGTTGACTTGTGTGATCCTCATTGAAATTCCTGTGTCAGATAGATTTTGGCAGTTCTGCCCAGCTTATCATAAATCTTTTTTTTCTGGATTTTTGCATCCCTTTTCTTAGGGTTTCTTGTTCTTTTGGTTTACAGACTGGATTTCTACTATTTTTTCATCTCTGTCCATTTACTCGGTCCAGGGGAAGACATGGGATCCAGATTTGCTTCTAAAATTATAAACTAGGATTCAGAGAATAATTATCATCTCTATGTTGGTTAATATAAAGAATAGTTAAAATTCATAAGTTTGGGGATAGTTATCTAATGTGGATAGAGAAGTACTAGAAAATTATTTTCTGATGGAGCAGACTGAAGTCAAGGTGAAAGGAAACACTAGAAGCTCAAAGAAATGGCCAGGTCTTGAATATTTTCCAATCCATATTTTCTCTCTGCCCTCACTTCTTATCTTCCCTTTCCTTCCATTCATCCTTCTTTCCTTACTCCTTCCCTTCCTTCCATCCCTTTTTGTTTCTTTTTTTCCACTTCATTAGCTGATTTATATAGTTTCTGTAATATGGATCTAGAAGTAAATTATGGATGAGAATCCTGATGTTGTCGTACAATTCATTTTAGTAGTACTGTGTTTCCTTTAATTGTACCGTTGTCAACCAAAATCAAATATATGTTAGAAACATATAACATTGTAACTCAGCCAAATAATGGAATTCTAAGAACTAAGGAAAGTTAGGTACTCTAGAAAGTATAGAAAATCAATTTTATTGGGAAGATTAAAAGATGCTTGCTTCTTGGAAGAAAAGCAATGACAAATGTACACAGTGTATTAAAAAACAAGATATTACTTTTTTCACAAAAGTCCATCTAGTCAAAGTTATAGATTTTCAGTAATCATGTATGGAAGTGAGAGTTGAACCATAAAGAAGGTTAAGCATCAAAGAACTGATGCTTTGAATCATGGTGCTGGAGAAGACTCTTGAAACAGTGAGGAGATCAAACCAATCAATCCTAAAGGAATTCAACACTGAATATTCATTGGAAAGACTTATGGTGAAGCTGTGAACCATATTTTAGTCACCTGACACAAAGATCTGACTCACTGGAAAAGACTCCCATGTTGGAAGTGAGTGAGGGAAGGAGGAGAAAGGGACAACAGAGAATGAGATGGCTGGATGGCATCATAGACACAATGGACATGAGTTTGAGCAAACTCTGAAAGATAGTGAAGGAGAGGAAAGCTTGGTGTACTGCAGTCCATGGGGTAGCAAAGAGTCAGATATGACTTAGTAACTGAAAAACAAAAACAAATCATTCTTGTCACATATTAAGGAAACTAATTGCTTTAAAGTTGTTTTGTTCCTTTAAATTTTCAAGGTTAAATGTCTTCAGTTCAACATCTTCTAACTAGAATTTATATTGTTGGAATGCTGAGAAAAAAAATTGCATATGATTGATAGAGAAAATTATTGTTATAATCCAAGCTTTCCAAAACCTAAATATGCTTTATAAAAGAAGCAACAGTCCTCTGAGATGTAAAGAAGTATCCTCATTTATTAAATTAATTTTCATATTTAGTTAAACCTGGCTCTTTGATAATGGCTGAGGCACTGATTAAAATGTAAAGTGTCTGCAAGTTATTTGAAACAAATAATTGACCCTGTAAATGAATTTTAAATTATTTTGAAAGATAGAAGGTTAAAGATATTTCCCTATTTTGGGTTGTTGTTACAGATTGTTAAGAGTGCAGAGGATATCTGTAAGTTTGGACATGGACAAACACAGTGGGAATAATGAAGTGAAAGAAAGTATTCTCTTAGGCAAGTGTTAGCACAGGATAGCATTGATGACTTCTTCCAGAATGTAACTGGCTTTGTCAATATCTCTACAAAGTTTACACAGGCTCCAGAATTATTAGTAGAATTATTACAAGGAGGAGATGAGAAGAAGAAATAATAGAAACCATTTAGGAAAGACGAAACTGTGTATGTGAGTACATATGAGATGCCCCAAGGCACCTTGAGAAATAGTTGTGCATGAGGAGGGGAGAAGGTGGTGAGAGAAGTGACATAGAAAGAAAAAGAATAGTAGTGCCAGGAGGAGACACCACTCATCCAAGGTAAGGAATAGCAGCTGCACTTTGGTGGAGCAGCCGTGAAGAGATACCCCACGTCCAAGGTAAGAGAAACTCAAGTGAGGAGGTAGGAGTTGCTAGAGGCCATCGGAGGACAGACACAGTGAAAGCATAATCATAGAAAACTAGTCAATCTGATCATATGGACCAGAGCCTTGTCTAACTCAATGAAGCTAAGCCATGCCATGTGGGGCCACCCAAGACTGGGGAACATGGTGAAGAGGTCTGACAGAATGTGGTACACTGAAGAAGGTAATGGCAAACCACTTCAGTGTTCTTGCCTTGAGAACTCCATGAAGAGTATGAAAAGGCAAAATGATAGGATACTGAAAGAGGAACTCCTTGGGTCAGTCGGGGCCCAATATGCTACTGGAAATCAGTGGAGAAATAACTCCAGAAAGAATGAAGGGATGGAGTCAAAGCTAAAACAATACCCAGTTGTAGATGTCACTGGTGATAGAAGCAAGGTCCAATGCTGTAAAGAGCAATATTGCATAGGAACTGGAATGTTAGGTCCATGAATCAAGGCAAGTTGGAAGTGGTCAAACAAGAAATGGCAAGAGTGAACGTTGATATTCTTGGAATCAGCAAACTAAAATGGACTGGAATAGGTGATTTTAACTCCATTATATCTACTATTGTGGGCAGGAATCCCTTAAAAGAAATGGAGTAGCCATCATGGCCAACAAAAGAGTCTCAAATGCAGTACTTGGATGCAATCTCAAAAATGACAGAATGATCTCTGTTCATTTCCAAGGCAAACCATTCAATATCATAATAATTCAAGCCTATGTCCCAACCAGTAACACTGAAGAAGCTAGGTTGAACAGTTCTATGAAGACCTACAAGACCTCTTAGAACTTACACCCAAAAAAGATGCCATTTTCTTTATAGGGGAATGTAATGCAAAAGAATGAAGTCAAGAAACACCTGGGGTAACAGGCACATTTGGCCTTGGAATACAGAATGAAGCAGGGCAAAGGTTAATAGAGTTTTGCCAAGAGAACACACTGGTCATAACAAACACCCTCTTCCAAAAAAAACAAGAGAAGATTCTACACATGAACATCACCAGATGGTCAACACCAAAATCAGATTGATTATATTCTTTGCAGCCAAAGATGGAAAGCTTTATACAGTCAGCAAAAACAAGACCAGGAGCTGACTGTCATTCAGATCATGAACTTCCTATTGCCACATTGAGACTTCAATTGAGAAAGTGGGGAAAACCACTAGACCATTCACTTATGACTTAAATCATATTCCTTATGATTGTACAGTGGAAGTGAGAAATAGTTTTAATGGACTAGATCTGATAGATACAGTGCCTGAGGAACTATGGACTGAGGTTCATGACATCATACAGGAGACAGGGATCAAGACCATCCTGATGGAAAAGAAATGCAAAAAAGCAAAATGGCTGTCAAAGGGAGCCTTACAAATAGCTGTGAAAAGAAGAGAAGTGAACAGCAAAGAAGAAAGGAACGATAAAAGCATCTGAATGCAGAGTTCCAAAGAATAACAAGGAGAGATAAGAAAGCTTCCTCAGTGATCAGTGCAAAGAAATAGAAGAAAACAACAGAATGGGAAAGACTAGAGATCTCTCCAAGAAAAGTAGAGATACCAAGGGAACACTACATGCAAAGATTGGCTTGATAAAAGACAGAAATGTTATGGACCTAACAGAAGCAGAAGATATTAAGAAAAGGTGGCAAGAATACACAGAAGAACTGAACAAAAAAGATCTTCATGATCAAGATAATCACGATGGTGTGCTCACTCACCTAGAGACAGACACTCTGGAATGTGTAGTCAAGTGGCTCTTAGAAAGCACCATTACAAAAAAAAAAGNAAATCAGATTGATTATATTCTTTGCAGCAAAAGATGGAGAAGCTCTATACAGTCAACAAAAACAAGACCAGGAGCTGACTGTGGCTCAGATCATGAACTCCTTATTACCAAATTCAGACTTAAATTGAAGAAAGTAGGGACAGCCACTAGACCATTCAGGTATGACCTAAATCAAATCCCTTATGATTATACAGTGGAAGTGAGAAATAGATTTAAGGGACTAGATCTGATAGATACAGTGCCTGAGGAACTATGGACTGAGGTTCATGACATCATACAGGAGACAGGGATCAAGACCATCCTGATGGAAAAGAAATGCAAAAAAGCAAAATGGCTGTCAAAGGGAGCCTTACAAATAGCTGTGAAAAGAAGAGAAGTGAACAGCAAAGAAGAAAGGAACGATAAAAGCATTTGAATGCAGAGTTCCAAAGAATAACAAGGAGAGATAAGAAAGCTTCCTCAGTGATCAGTGCAAAGAAATAGAAGAAAACAACAGAATGGGAAAGACTAGAGATCTCTCCAAGAAAAGTAGAGATACCAAGGGAACACTACATGCAAAGATTGGCTTGATAAAAGACAGAAATGTTATGGACCTAACAGAAGCAGAAGATATTAAGAAAAGGTGGCAAGAATACACAGAAGAACTGAACAAAAAAGATCTTCATGATCAAGATAATCACGATGGTGTGCTCACTCACCTAGAGACAGACACTCTGGAATGTGTAGTCAAGTGGCTCTTAGAAAGCACCATTACAAAAAAAAAAAGAGAGAGAGACAGAGAGAAGAAAGCATCACTACGAACAAAGCTAATGGAGGTGATGGAATTCCAGTTGAGCTATTTCAAATCCTGAAAGATGATACTGTGAAAGTGCTGCACTCAATATGCCAGCAAATTTGGAAAACTCAGGAGTGGCCACAGGACTGGAAAAGGTCAGTTTTCATTCCAATCTTAAAGAAACGTAATGCCAAAGAATGCTCAAACTACCACACAATTGCACTCATCTCACATGCTAGTAAAATAATGCTCAAAGTTCTCCAAGCCAGGTTTCAGCAATATGTGAACCATGAACTTCCAGACATTCAAGCTGATTTTAGAAGAAGCAGAGGAAACAGAGATCAAATTACCAACATCCACTGGATCCTCAAAAAAGAAAACAAGTTACAGAAAAACATCTATTTCTGCTTTATTAACTATGCCAAAGCCTTTGAGTGTGTGGATCACAATAAACTGTGGAAAATTCTGAAAGAGATGGAAATACCAGACCATCTGACCTGCCTCTTGAGAACCTGTGTACAGGTCAGGAAGAAACAGTTAGTACTGGACATGGACCAACAGACTGGTTCCAAATAGGAAAAGGAGTATGACAAGACTGTATATCGTCACCTGGCTTATTTAACTTATATGCAGAATACATCTTGAGAAATGCTGGGTTGGAAGAAGCACAAGCTGGAATCAAGATTGCCAGGAGAAATATCAATAACCTCAGATATGCAGATGATACCACCCTATGGCAGAAAGTGAAGAGGAACTAAAAAGCCTCTTGATGAAAGTGAAAGAGGACAGTGAAAAAGTTGGCTGAAAGCTCAACATTCAGAAAAGTAAGATCATGACTTCTGGTCCCATCAGTTCATGGCAAATAGGTGAGGAAATGGTGGAAACAGTGTCAGACTTTATTTTTTGGGGCTCCAAAATCACTGCAGATGGTGATTGAGGACACAAAATTAAAAGACGTTTACTCCTTAGAAGGAAAGTTACGAACAACCTAGATAGCATATTAAAAAAGAAACATTACTTTGCCAACAAAGGTCTGTCTAGCCAAGGCTATGGTTTTTCCAGTAGCCATGTATGGATGTGAGAGTTGGACTTTGAAGAAAGCTGAGCACCAAAAAATTGATGCTTTTAAACTGTGGTTTTGGAGAAGATTCTTGAGAGTCCCTTGGAATTCAAGGAAATCCAACCAGTCTATTCTAAAGGCGATCCATCCTGGGTGTTCATTGGAAGGACTGATGCTAAAGCTGAAACTCCAGTACTTTGGCCACCTCATGGGAAGAATTGACTCATTGGGAAAAATGCTGGGAGGGATTGAGGGCAGGAGAAGAAGGGGAAGACAGAGGACAAGATTGCTGGATGGCATCACCGACTCGATGGACATGAGTTTGAGCAAACGCTGGGAAATGGTGATGGACAGGGAAGCCTGGCATGCTGCAATTCATGGGGTCACAAAGAGTGGGATATGACTGAACGACTGAACTCAACTGAACTGTGAGCAAATTATAAAACTATTCAGACCGTATTTTTAACCTCAGGTGTGTATACGACTTTGGAAGCCAGTTAACTTTTAACACCAAAGATACTCTAGGTTAGTGATTTTTAAATTGTCAATATTAAAATAAATAAATAAAATAAGCAAATACTCTCAAAACAGTTAATTTGTTTTACAAATTATACATGGCAATGCCAAAATATGTATTAGGAAAACGTATTGTGCTCTCTCTTTTTTTTTAAATATAACATCAGACAAATGCTTTTGTCTTAGTCTTTCAGAAAGCATTCTTTTATATGATTTTAAAACTTTGAAATCTGCATAGAATCAGATTTTCACAATAATACATAAAGAAAATATATGCTATTCTCTTATGAACTACAGGATCTGAGAGGTTCTCCATCTAGTTGCTTTGAAGTTTTCAAGCAAACTATTTTTTTGATATGAATTAGTAATCATTTTCTGAAATAGAATAATTATAGAAATATTGAATTTTAACTATAATTTCTCTTTAAATAGATTTTTCTATTTATGACTGTTTTTAAATATATTCCTAAATAATATCATTGTTTTAGGTCCAGTGAAAATATCATCTTTCATTTCAAACTGAAATTTACTTCCTCAATGAGTTTTAGTTAGAGCATTGAATTTTTTGTTCTTTTGATTCTATTTCAATGGCAAATTAAGATACAAAGTAACATTTTTAGAATTATTGTTTCCAACATCAATAGATTTTATGTAAAATTGATTATCCAGAGATTAGTGACTATTAGGTTTCTTTGTGGGAACTGCCTATGTAACATGTAGAAGCACAGATTAAAATGTAGAATTTTATCTCAACTATAAAGAAAACACATACAAAGGAATTTGATGTTTCCACTTACGTTTTCCGTTGATGATGTATAAAATACTGTGGGTTGCTAATTTTATTTTGTTGTTGTGGTTTACTTTCTATATTCATCTATTGGAACATTAATTTCTCACCAAGGTGGAGTAAAATTGACTAAATTTGAACACCTGCCTTACCAGTGAAGCAGACAAAATATATGAGACAGCAGTTTTCAGACATTGGCCAGAAGGTAGCACTAAAGAGGTCACTTGAGAAAAGGAAAAAGCAAAATATCCCTATAAATATCCCAAATTACTACCACATTGTTTGTGTAAAGTTCATTTTCCATATTCATCCTTATACTGAAGAAACAGAATCGAGGATTTGGGAAGGCAGTTCGAAATTTCAGGCAGAGTGCAGGACAGGAAAGAAATGTGTAGAAAAATCTGAAGAATTGTATAAAGGTGCCTGAAAGTCTGAAGCTGAGTACTGATCAGTTCAAGTAAATTATGCATGCATGTGAAAAAAAAAAAAAAAATCAGCCAAGACTAGAGAAAGACCCATCAAAATAAAAGGCCAATCAGAAAAACTGTCAGCACTCAAATGGACCTCCAAATAGTTTGTATTCCTACCTGCCAAAATGTAAAAATCTTAAAATAGACTGAACAGTAGATAGAATATTTGGTAAGATTTTGCTTCAAAAGTGTGGAGAAATAAGCCAAAGACTAACAGCTGCTCTGCTTATTCTGAAAATAAGCTTAAAAGTGAGAACTAAAAATATCAAAACATTTCTAGTGACTTAACTGTATCTCAAAACAAAGCTCAGTAGTATTTATAGAAATATACAAATATCTAACATAACACAAGATAAATTTTAAAATACATGTCACACCATAAAAAAGTTTTTAGGCATTCAAAAAGCAGGAAAATATGATTCATGATAAATAATAATGAAAAAAAAAGCAGAAAGATAAAGACCCAGAAGTAACACAGATATTAGAATTAGTAGACAAGTGCAGCAGTTGGTGTAAATATATTCCACATATTTCAGAATGTAGAGAAAATTATGAGCGTATTGAAGAAAGAAATGAAAAATAAAAAAGACACAAATTGAAAATCTAGAAATGAAGACAATGGCACCCCACTCCTGTACTCTTGCCTGGAAAATCCCATGGATGGAGAAGCCTGAAAGGCTACAGTCCAAGGGGTCGCTGAGGGTCGGACACTACTGAGAGACTTCACTTTCACTTTTCACTTTCATGCATTGGAGAAGGAAATGGCAGCCCACTCCAGTGTTCTTGCCTAGAGAATCCCAGGGACGGGGGAGCCTGGTGGACTGCTGTCTATACGGCCGCACGGAGTCAGACACGACTGAAGTAACTTAGCAGCAGTAGCAGCAGCAGAAATGAAAAAGATAAAACTCAAATGAAAAAGAGCCTACATGTAATTGACAAAAGAGTAGACATAGCTGAATACCGATTAACAAGTATGTAATGATAGCAATTGAAACTATTCAAAATAAAACACATAGAAAAAAAACAATAAATTGACAATGTATCAGTGAAATAAAGAACAACTTTACGTGGCTTAATATACAGGTAATTGGAGATGTCAAAGGAGAAAATGGGTGGGGAGAGAAGTCTTTGGGAAATTTTGACCCGAATTTTTCCAATCTGATGAAGAATATCAACTCGAACATCCAAGACATTCAACAAACCAGACTTCAAGCACAAGAAGCATGAAAAAACTGTATTAAGAAACATAAAAATCAAATTAAAACCTATGATAAAGAGACAATCTTAAAAGCATCTAGAAAAGACACATTACATATAGAAGGATAAAAATAATGACAATTGTAAACTCGTTATAAACAAATGTAAGTCAGAAGAAAGTGTAGCAACATCTTTAGCATATTAGAAAGATAAAACTGTTAACTTAGAATTTTATATCTATCAAAAACATCTTTCAAACGAAAGGCAAATACAATAAATACTCTTGATGAAATACAACACCTGAAAGAATTGATTACTTCACTACAGGAATGTTAAAGATATTCCTTGATGCAGAAAGAGAATACCCAATGGAAATCTGGATCTATACAAACGACTAAGAACAGGGCTTCCCTGGTGGTTCAGATGAAAAGAACCTGCGTACAAAGTAGGAAATCTAGGTTCAATCCCTGGGTTGGGGAGATCTCCTGGAGAAGTGAATGGCAACCCATTCCACATTCTTGCCTGGAGAATCCCATGAACATAGGAGTCTAATAGGTGACAGTCCATGGGATTGCAAAGAGTCAGACATGAATGAGTAACTAACATTTTAACTTTCAGGAATGGTTAAGAAGATGGATAAAGAAAACAAAGTAACATTTTATTATTATTTGTAAAATATCTATTAAATTTAACTAATGGTGTTAAAAAATGAACAAACATTCAAAATGTTCTACATACTGCATGTCTTGACTGGAATAGAAGACATATGAGTGTTAAATATTTCTCAAGTTTCACTGAAATGTAAACTAAATTCTGTACTATATTTTTTTCTGACTTATATTTGAAAAATGATTGATGAGCAAACTATTAGGGATAATTAAGTCATGTCTTTCATATATGTGTGCCCTAGTTGTATTATTGTTATATCATTAATTGTTTGAAAACCTCTCAATTTTATTTCACAAAATGTTCCCTAGTGGGTGAAAATCATTTATGCCAGTTCCTAAAACATGCTACATTTAAAGTGGAGAATCAGTCAACAAATAAACAAGTTGGTGTCAACAGTATAGAGTGAAATTGAAAATGAAGATCACTTAATAGTGTCTGATTCTTTGTGACCCCATGGAATATACAGTTCATGGAATTCTCCAGGCCAAAATACTGTAATGGATAGCCTTTCCCTTCTCCAGGGGATCTCCCTGGCCCAGGGATCAAACACAGGTTTCCTGCATTGCAGGTGGACTCTTTCCCAGCTGAGTCACAAGGGAAGCCCAAAAGTACTGGAATGGGTAGTTTATCCCTTTCCCAGGGGATCTTCCAACCCAGAAATGGAACCAGAGTCTCCTGGACTTCAGGTGGATTCTTTACCAAGTGAACTATCAGGGAAAGCCAACAACAGTATAGACTGCCAAAATATGTTAGTGGCATTTATCAAAAGTTGGAGCTGTATAATAAACGCAACCACAAGAGAAGCTAGATTAATCGACACATTGCTTTTAGTATTTGCATTTCCTGAAATAAACATTGTGACAAATACAACCTCTTTTAATATTTACTCAATAAACATAGTTTTCCTTAACAAAGAGGTTTGGGTTAGCAAGTTTTGCTGTATTCATAACTACAAATAAATGGTTATTTAAATAGAAAATAAAGCAAATTTATGCATTAAAATAAAAGAAAAAATCACTGGAAAGTAATTCATCCTCNTGACAAATACAACCTCTTTTAATATTTACTCAATAAACATAGTTTTCCTTAACAAAGAGGTTTGGGTTAGCAAGTTTTGCTGTATTCATAACTACAAATAAATGGTTATTTAAATAGAAAATAAAGCAAATTTATGCATTAAAATAAAAGAAAAAATCACTGGAAAGTAATTCATCCTCAACAAATAAGGAATTCACAAATATTGCCACATGATTGCAAGATAACAAAGTATATACAACATTGACTAAATCTGGCTCTTCCCATCAATAGGCTGATAGACTTTCAGTTCAGTTCAGTTCAGTCGCTCAGTCGTGTCTAACCTTTGCGACCCCATGAATTGCAGCACGCCAGGCCTCCCTGTCCATCACCAATCCCGGAGTTCACTCAGACTCACGCCCATCGAGTCAGTGANGAGTTCTTTCTGAATAAGCCCCTTGGTCACTCACTGGTTCACCTATTGAGATTTTCTGTCAGTCTATTGCTTCTCTATTCTTGTCTTTGTTTGTATTATATTGAATTGTCCTTTTGAGACAATTGTACAGTTAAATTGTTTTAACTGTATTTTAACTGTAGGTTTTCATTTCCTTCTCCAGGGAATCTTCCTGACCCAGGGATTGAACTCACATCTCCTGCATTGCCAGGTAGATTCTTTAGCAGATGCAGAGACACAAAGTTCCCATGTTCTCTCTCTTTTCCCCACTTTATGTCTAACTCTTCTTTCCGACAACTTGACCTTGTGACCAACAGCCCACTAGAAACCGCTGTGAATTCACAAGAGCATTAGCCATGAAGAACCAACCACCTTTTATAGACTTCTATGCCACCCCATTTTGTGGTCCTTCTATGGCAGATTTACTGCAAGCATTGACTTGTTCAGCTCTACTGGGGCTGGTTAGCAAGCTCTCTTTCTTCAGCCTATACTTCCCTGCTTACTTCCACATTTGTGTAAAGACTAATTTCTATGGCAAATGCCCTGTTTCATTATACTCAGAGTAGTGAAGCTTCCCTGATTAAATCCTTACTGAGACTGTGAGAAAGAAGTGGTGCACAGAATGGAAGGAGGAAGGGAGGAGGGACTGTAAAACTCAGTGTCACAGAGGCTATTGGAAGCCACTTGCTTCTTCCTGCAACTGCAGCTGAAACACTGTGGTGTCATGGCTGAATAGAATAAAGAAAAACACACTATGTTTCATTCTCTTTTTTGCCATTTATTGTGTCCCCTTTGATAAATCTTTTTATCATTCGTCTTCAGTTACATTGCTTTTTTTTTTTGCTTGTTCTCTTGGCTCAAGAAATTCTTTTAAGGATACCACAAAAAAACAGTGTTCCATGCTCTGATCACTAACACATGCACTTTAATTTATAAGCATTACTATCCTCATCATTGCTGTTGTCATTCTTATAATTATTTGTTTGCATCTATATCAGATAAGATAAGATTGTCATTCTGGATACCTTTGAAAGACCAAATGAAAATTTAGAAGAGAAAAAAGGATCAAGAGCTGCCAAGTTGCTCTGAAGTTTTTGGATTCTCTTACACCAATTCCCCTCAACCACATAGACCAGAGCTGGTTGAACCACTCTCGCCCATGGGAGAATTAATGTGTATTAAGGCTAAGAAATTATGTCTAGCCTTACAAAGTATCCTATCCAATAAGCTCTCAGCCACACCACAGGGTGTCCCACTCAGACTGATTTTATCTTCAGTTCAGTCGCTCAGTCATGTCCGACTCTTTGTGACCCCCATGAATCGCAGCACACCAGGCCTCCCTGTCCATCACCATCTCTTGGAGTTTAGCTTAAGATTTTATCTTAGATGCAAAAAAATAAAATAAAATAAGCACTTCAGAAGACAATAGTTTAGTGACATGCATCTGCCCTTTTCAAACTAACTGATGTTACAGTCCGCTGTCTTTCTTTTGACTCGGTGAAGCAGAGTAGGAGGGTGGGGAATCTGAAATAACCACAGAAATAATAATGAAGGGAAAATATGGTATCATTGGAAAACCATTTATTCAGCAGGGCTGAGTTCCAGTTTGGCTTAGGGAATAAACTTGGGGAGCTCCAATAAACTCTGGCTTCATCTGAAAAGCTATAAAGTGGTGCCAGCAAAGTTGTTACCAAACTGATGTTCTGTGTTGGGGACAAGGCTCTGATCTGGCCTGTGGAATAGCCAGGGCATGGAGTGCAGGGCTCTACATCTCTATGCCTAGTTCAGCTTTACACCTCTCTGCCTCCTACTTTGTAAAGTTCAAAATAATATTTTCTAAAATTAAAATTATTTTGCTAAAAGAAAAAATAAAGCTTAAAAATACACTGTGCCAAATATTCTGTAAGATGATCTGCAAGTCTAAATACTGTGAAATATAAGCTACAACCAATTTTCTATATCCTAGCAGGAGCCACACATTGATTTCAATCACATGAAACTATTTACTCATTCTTTTGTACTTTAATCAATTAATTCAACAAAAAGTTATTGAATACTAAATATAGAATTTAAGGCTGAAGGGCAGAAAAATAGTTTTAAAACTTCCCTTTTCCATGGTCTCTCATAGGACTAGGGGGTCAGGCAGACAAACAAAAAACTATAATAGGATGTGATAAATGTTATAATGGAAATTGGTAAAAATTTCTATAAGAATGTAAAGGAGTCCATTTATTCTGCTAGAGGGCTTTTGAAATGTACCATATGAAAGTTTTCTATTTTTGAAATTCATTGACCTGCAGACTTTTGTTTGGGTTTGTATTCAAATGAGTTCTTCATTTTCTGAGGAATGAAGAATAGTTCTAAGATATGCTGGATAATAAGGATGGGCCCTCAGAGTTAGAAAATGTGCCACAGATAATTCACAAGTGCAAAAACCCATATATGGACAATTCAGAAATTGTTTGACTGTCAAGTTGAAGAAAATCTTATGAAGACCATCCAAATGTATCCTTTCAAGTATACATTCTGTACATTACTTTAATATGAACAATAAGTACACTGGGGAAAGAGCTATGTTTTCCAGGTGCCTAAATCACTGCATCGTGATCCTCTCTCACTAGGTTTGCATTTACTCTCAAGACACATATTTCACTTGGCTTGTTGACAGTTTATGAAGGGCAAGAAGAATTTCTCCCTCTCATGTCTGATCAAATGCACAAAGAGGGGTGCCAGCAATTAACTTAAAACTTTGGCAGCATCATGTCCCATGCCTCATTTAACAATAGGTCTACAATTTCTGACCCCATAATAACATCGTTCCTCAGTAACTTATTCCTTCAGTTGCCTGCTGTTCACTTATCATAGATTTGTAGCCTTGAACCCCTCTTTGCCCCTATAAATTTCCAAAATCACAACCTTTCATGCAATTTGTGAAAATATTTAATGCCAAACACAGAAAGTTATCCTTCCTTGTCTACAGTGAACAGTGTGAAACAAAAAGTTATAAAAAATTGGATTTTGAGACTTATTTTCCAAACAAGCTTTTCATAATGCAAAACCTATTTATTTGTAGACACCATTAATTTCCTTATTAATACTGATGGCTACTCTAACAAGATGCAATGAATATAAAAGTATTAATATTTGACATAGCTGGAATGTTATTCAAAGTACTTTATTCATAACCATTTTGTCATTAGCAATACCTTGACTGTTTTCTAGCTGGAGATAGAATTCTAAATAAACTAAAACTCAACAACTCAAATGTATGCAGTTCATTACTTTCAGTACCAATTATTGGATTTCTATTATTATTTTTCTCTGATGCATCCTTTAAGACTCATCTTAAATGCCACCTCCTCTGTGAAACCAGTCACCATCTCAACTCACACAGACTCTCTATTCTAGGAAGGAAGAACTTCCTAAGTGGTTTACTTATCACCAATTTACTTTAAAAATACACCATGTCTTGGAGTAAAATTTTGCTAACATTCCTGTAGATGGTTGTCTTCTTTACACAAAATTATCTCCTTTCCCCAAGGAATAATTATTTCATATTTTATTTCATGTGCTGCACACCAGCAACCACTCATTGATTTATTCAATCATGCATTCATTCAATAGCTATTTGATGAACAATTCNAGAACTTCCTAAGTGATTTACTTATCACCAATTTACTTTAAAAATACACCATGTCTTGGAGTAAAATTTTGCTAACATTCCTGTAGATGGTTGTCTTCTTTACACAAAATTATCTCCTTTCCCCAAGGAATAATTATTTCATATTTTATTTCATGTGCTGCACACCAGCAACCACTCATTGATTTATTCAATCATGCATTCATTCAATAGCTATTTGATGAACAATTCAGTTCAGTTCAGTCACTCAGTCTTGTCCAACTCTTTGCAAATACATGGACTGCAGCACGACAGGCCTCCCTGTCCATCACCAACTCCCAGAGTTCACTCAAACTCATATCCATTGAGTCAATGATGCCATCCAACATCTAATTCATCCCCTTCTCCTCTAGCCTTCAATCTTTCCCAGCACCAGGTCTTTTCAAATGAGTCAGCTCTTCGCATCAGATGGCCAAAGTATTGAGTTTCAGCTTCAACATCAGTCCTTCCAACGAACATTCCGGAGTGATTTGCTTTAGGATGAACTGGTTGAATCTGCTTGCAGTCCAAGGGACTCTCAAGAGTCTTCTCCAACTCTACAATTCAAAAGCATCAATTGTTCAGCATTCAGCTTTCCTTATAGTCCAACTCTCACATCCATTCATGACTACTGGAAAAACCATAGCCTTAACTAGATGAACATTTGTTGGCAAAGCAATGCCTCTGCATTTTAATATGCTGTTCAGGTTGGTCATAAATTTTCTTCCAAGGAATAAGTATCTTTTTATTTCATGGCTGCAGGCACCATCTGCAGTGACTTTGGAGCCCCCCCAAAAATAGTCTGCCACTGTTTCCACTGTTTCTCCATCTATTTGCCATGAAGTGATGGGACCAGATTCCATGATCTCTATTTTTTGAATGTTGAGTTTTAAGGCAACTTTTTCACTCTCCTCTTTCACTTTCATCAAGAGATTATTTTGTTCTTCTTCACTTTCTTCGATAAGGTTGGTGTCATCTGCATATCTGAGGTTATTAACATTTCTCCTGGCAATCTTGATTCCAGCTTNTGATCTCTATTTTTTGAATGTTGAGTTTTAAGGCAACTTTTTCACTCTCCTCTTTCACTTTCATCAAGAGATTATTTTGTTCTTCTTCACTTTCTTCGATAAGGTTGGTGTCATCTGCATATCTGAGGTTATTAACATTTCTCCTGGCAATCTTGATTCCAGCTTGTGCTTCATCCACCCCAGCATTTATCATGATGTACTCTGCATATAAGTTAAATAAGCAGGGCAACAATAAACAGCCTTGACGCACTCCTTTTCCTATTTGGAACCAGTCTGTTGTTCCACGTCCAGTTCTAACTGTTGCTNTCTGCATATCTGAGGTTATTGATATTTCTCCCAGCAATCTTGATTCCAGCTTGTGCTTCAGCCAGCCAGGCGTTTTGCATTCTGTACTCTGCATATAAGTTCAATAAGCAAGGTGACAATATACAGCCTTGATGTACTCCTTTCCCAGTTGGGAACCAGTTTGTTTTTCCAAGTACAGTTCTAACTGTTGCTTCCTGGCCTGCATACAGACTTCTTAAGAGGAAGGTCAGGTGGTCTGGTATTCGCATCTGTTAAGAATTTTCCACAGTTTGTTGTCATCCACACAGTCAAAGGCCTTGGCATAGTCAATAAAGCAGAAATAGATGTTTTTCTGGAACTCTCTTGCTTTTTCCATGATCCAGCGGATGTTGGCAATTTGATCTCTGGTTCCTCTGCCTTTTCTAAAACCAGCTTGAACATCTGGAAGTTCACAGTTCACGTACTGCTGAAGCCTGGCTTGGAGAATTTTGAGCTTTACTTTGCTAGCGTGTGAGATGAATGCAATTGTGTGGTAGTTTGAGCATTTTTTGGCATTGCCTTTCTTTGGGATTGGAATGAAAACTGACCTTTTCCAGTCCTGTGGCCACTGCTGAGTTTTTCAAATTTGCTGGCATATTGAGTACAGCACTTTCACAGCATCATCTTTCAGGATTTGAAATAGCTCNTGCTAGCGTGTGAGATGAATGCAATTGTGTGGTAGTTTGAGCATTTTTTGGCATTGCCTTTCTTTGGGATTGGAATGAAAACTGACCTTTTCCAGTCCTGTGGCCACTGCTGAGTTTTTCAAATTTGCTGGCATATTGAGTACAGCACTTTCACAGCATCATCTTTCAGGATTTGAAATAGCTCAACTGGAATTCCATCACCTCCACTAGCTTTGTTCGTAGTGATGCTTCCTAAGGCCCACTTGACTTCGCATTCCAGGGTGTCTGGCTCTAGGTGAGTGATCACACCATCATGGTTATGTGTGTCATGAAGATCTTTTTTGTATAGTTTTTCTGTGTATTCTTGCCACCTCTTCTTAATATCTTCTGCTTGTTAGGTCCATATCATTTTTGTCTTTTATTGTGCCCATCTTTGAATGAAATGTTCCCTTGGTATCCCTAATTTTCTTGAAGAAATCTCTAATCTTTCCCATTCTATTGTTTTCCTTATTTCTTTGCATTAATCACTGAGAAAGTCTTTCTTATCCTTCCTTGCTATGCTTTGGAACCCCGCATTCAAATGAGTATATCTTTCCTTTACTCCTTTGCCTTTTGCTTTATGAAAGATTTCACTTCATGTGTTTATTTATGAAAGAAGTTTTCAGATGTTTAAGAGACATTCATTTGTCTTCTCAGATAATTTTTATACATCTGTAAGCCACTACAGTTTTATAATCTCTTCTCTCCTCTCCATCTTTGGAAATGGGGTGATTGACTAGAGTTGATACTTCTGTATACTCCTTGTTTCCCTGTTCCTTCCTGCCTGCCACTAAAGTTAAGTTCAACGAGCTTGCTTTTTAATAATAAACTAACTTTAAATCCCAGTGCCTGGCCCTAAAAATGTTAATCTTCATATTGAACCCTAAGATCATCCTCTCAGTAAGCACTCTTGCAGAGTGAAACTTACAAATTTTGATGAAGCCTAATTTACCTATTTTTCAGTGGGTTGCACTTGCAGTGTCATGTTTATGAACTCTTCAGCATGCCAGGTTTTAAATTTTCATGTTTTACATTTAAATCTATGACCCATTTGAATTACTTTTTGTGTTAGCTATGAGATTTAGGGGGCTTCCCAGGTAGGGCTAGTGGTAAAGAACCCACCTGACAGTGCAGGAGACATAAAAGACATGGGTTAAATCCCTGGGTCAGGAAGATGCCCTGAAGGATGGCCTGGCAACCCACTCCAGTATTCTTGTCTGGAGAATCCCATGGACAGAGGAGCCTGGCAGGCTACAGCCCATGGGGTCGCAAAAAGTGGGACATGACTGAAGCAACTTAGCATGCACATGAGGTTTAGTTCAATGTTCCTTTGGGGGAGCCTGTGGATATCAAGTTGCTTCAGCAAAATTTCTTAAGACAATCCTTCTTCCACTGAATTACTTTTGTAATTTTAAAAAATAAGTGTGCGACTATTTCTGTATTTCCTATTTTGTTCTGTTGATCTACATATTTATTTTCTACCCAACATCACATTTTTGACTCCTTGAGATTTGGTAGCATGATTCCTCCCATGTCATTCATTTTCCAAGTTGTTTTAAGCTATTCTAGTTCTTTTGCCTTTTCATATAAATTTTAGAATAATCTTGTCTATATCTATAATATTGCTGGAATTTTTATAAGAATTGCATCAATCTGTACATCAAAGTGTGGATATACTTTTATATATACTTTTGTGGATATCAAGTGTTTGATATCTGTATATCAAACATTTACTAGGTTGAGTCTTCTCTGGTTCTTTTCCTCAATGTTTTGTAGTGCTCAGTATATATGTTTTATACTTGTATTATTAAATTTATATCTAATTATTTCATTTTCTTTGCAGCAATTGTAAATGGTGTTATGTTTTGGGGGCTTCCCTTGTGGCACAGTGGTAAAGAATTCACCTGCAATACAGGAGACTTGGGTTCAATCCCTGTCTTGGGAGGATCCCCTGGAGAAGGGCATGGCTACCCACTCCAGTATTCTTGCCTGAGAAATACCATGGACAGAGGAGCCTGGCAGGCTACAGTTTATGGGGTCTCAAAGTGTTGGACACAACTTAGTGACTAAAGAACAAATTATGTTTTAAATTTAAGTCTTCATTGCTCACCATTCCCACTATTAATATCAATATTAGTCGATATTGAACTAG
>SJYA01001599.1:96449-106800 GCA_006410615.1 Neotragus moschatus
ATAGAAATTACAATGGGGGAAAATATTCTGCTTACAACAACCACAAAATGGTAAAAAAATACTAAGAATAAACTGAATCAGAAATATTCATGACTGTAGTAACAGCACTATAAAACTAAACTCAAGGATAGAAAAGAAAATGGGAATAAATTTGCAGAAATATTCTATTTCTGAATGAGAAGATTCTTTACTGTACAGATGTCACTTCTGATATCTATTTTATATACTTTCTATGTACTGCAATTTTCTACTTAATGCAATTTTTAAACAAAATCCATGTGAGATTTTCTTTGGATTATGACTTTCTTTTTGGATTATGTCATACTGATTCTAAAGATTGCCAGTGGAAAACCAGGTGACAGCAGAATAAATTTATGAGAATAGCCAAGAATTATCTTTAGTTTTTATGAATTATTTGAAATTTAGACAAGTTTGAAACATTTTTATTTATTCTTTTGAAAAATACTCAGATGTACAGGCCTGAATTCTTGTCTTAATTGGAATATAATTGACATATAGCATTATATCAGTTTCAGGTGTACAACATAATGATTTAATGTTTGTATATATTGTGAAATGATTACCACAATAAGTCAACATCATCACCACACAGTTACAATCTTTTTTCTTGTGAACTTTTCTTGAGAACGTTTAAGATCAATTCTCTTAGCAACTTTCAAATATACAATATGTATTATTAAATATAGTCACCATGCTGAATATTACATCATCAGGATTTATTTTATAACTAAGATTTTTTTAAAAAACTAAAGAATAGTAGTGTTCTTGCCTTAACAAATGTTATTCAGTTCAGTTCAGTGACTCAGTTGTGTCCGACTCTTTGTGATACCATGAATTGCAGCACGCCAAGCCCCCCTCCCTGTCCATCACCAACTCCTGGAGTTCACTCAAACTCATGTCCATTGAGTCAGTGATACCATCCAGCCATCTCATCCTCTGTCATCCCCTTCTCCTCCTGCTCCCAATCCTTCCCAGCATCAGGGTCTTTTCCAATGAGTCAACTCTCTGCATCAGGTGGCCAAAGTATTGGAGTTTCAGCTTCAGCATCAGTCTTTCCAGTGAACACCCAGGACTGATTTCCTTTAGGATGGGCTGGTTGGATCTCCTTGCAGTCCAAGGGACTCTCAAGAGTCTTCTCCAACACCATAGTTCAAAAGCATCAATTCATCAGCACTCAGCTTTCTTCACAGTCCAACTCTCACATCCATACATGACCAATGGGAAAACCATAGCCTTGACTAGATGGACCTTTGTTTGCAAAGTAATATCTCTGCTTTTCAATATACTATCTAGGTTGGTCATAACTTTCCTTCCAAGGAGTAAGCGTCTTTTAATTTCATGGCTGCAATCACCATCTGCAGTGACTTTGGAGCCTCCAAAAATAAAGTCTGNACAGAAGCAGAAGATATTAAGAAGAGGTGGCAAGAATACACAGAAGAACTGTACAAAAAAGAGCCTCGTGACCCAGAGAATCACAATGGTGTGATCACTCATCTAGAGCCAGACATCCTGGAATGTGAAGTCAACTGGGCCTTAGGATATATCATTACAAACAAAGCTAGTGGAGGTGATGGAATTCCAGTTGAGCTATTTCAAATCCTAAAAGATGATGCTATGAAAGTGCTACACTCAATATGCCCAGCAAATTTGGAAAACTCAGCAGTGGCCACAGGACTGGGAAAGGTCAGTTTTCATTCCAATCCCAAAGAAAGGCAATGCCACAGAATGTTCAAACTACTGCACAATTGCACTTATTTCACATGCTGATAAATAATGCTCAAAATTCTCCAAGCCAGGCTTCAGCAGTACGTGAACCGTGAACTTCTAGATGTTCAAGCTGGTTTTAGAAAAGGCAGAGGAACCAGAGATCAAATTGCCAACATCTGCTGGATCATTGAAAAAGCAAGAGAGTTCCAGAAAAAAACATTTATTTCTGCTTTATTGACTATGCCAAAGCCTTTGACTGTGTGGATCACAAAAACTGTGGAAAATTCTGAAAAAGATGGGAATACCAGACCACCTGACTTGCTTCTTGAGAAACTTATATGCAGGTCAGGAAGCAACAGTTAGAACAAATGTTGAGATGTACTTTAAAATCAGTAAGGGGCCTGTAACAGTGTGGTAGGCAGAATAAGTGCCCCACCTGCAAGGGTGTCCATATCCTTATGCCCAGTACCTGGGAATTAAAATTGCAGGTGGAATTAAGGTTGCTAAACTTTAAAATAGATTATCCTGGATTATCTGGGTGGGTCCAAGGTAATCACAAGGGCCTTTACAAATGGAAGGTGGAACCAGGAGTCAGAGAAAGAGATATGGTGACAGAACCAGGGTCAGAGAGATATTATGTGTTGGCTTTGTGGATGATGGAAGGTGGACCATGAGCCAAGGAATGAGGGCAACCTCTAGAAGCTGGAAAGGACAAGACAGTGGTTTTTCTTCTGGAGCCCCAAGAAAGGAACACAGCCCTGGGAACACCTTGATTTTAGCACAGTAAGACTCATTTTGGATTTCTGATGGATAGAGGTATAAGAGAATAAATTTGTGTTGTTTTAAGCCACTAAGTATGTGGTAATTTGTTATAACAGCAAGAGAAAACTAATATCCAGAGAAACAATTAGTGAAACAAGATAGATGATAAACAAGCTGATCTATATAAAAAAGTTTTGCATGCGTTTCCAAATGTGGGCAAAAGATAGATTGTATACATTTTAAAAAATTAGAGGTTTAAATGTCAAAATTTAAAGTTGTAAAAAACTAGAAGAAAATTTATGAAAATATTATGATAAATCTTCAGGTGACATAGAATTTCTTGTCATTACACCAATGCTAAGAGGAATAAATCTGACCTGTTTAAGATGTAAAATTAAGGTGCTACCTAAGTCAAAAGACACCATAGACAATGATTTGAAAAGCAAATTTGAGGACAAATGTTGAAACATATTTTGGGTGGTGGGTAGTGATTTAGTCGTTAAGTCATGTTCGACTCTTGTGACCTCATGGACTGTAGCCCATCAGGGTCCTCTGTCCATAAGATTTCCTAGGCAAGAATACTGGAGTGGGTTGTCATTTTTCTCCAGGGAGTCTTCCCAAACCAGGGATCGAACCTGGGTCTCCTGCACTGCAAGTGTTCTGCACTGCAGGCATTCTCCTGGATTGTAGGTAGATTCTTTACCAACTGAGCCACCAGGGAAGCCTGAAACATGTTGTAGGAGAGGGAAAAAAATATTTTCCTTCTACCATTCTATGTTCTTGGCTGGGGCTCTGTAACAAGACAGATTAATAAGAGAAGAACAAGTGCAATTTTATTAATATTTGTAAATCATATACAGATGGGAGAAACTCAGGGATGAGTAACTCAAAGGGATGGTTAGAGCTTGGATTTACATGGGAACTTGGCCTAAAACAAAGGAAAGAGGAGTTGGGGGCTACTGGATGAGAGGAAAGGTATTGGAAAGTGACAGGGGCAAGTATGGTAAACAAGGATAAGGTTTGTTATGCAGATTTAAGTCAGTGCTTTCTCTGTGGATAAGAATTTCTAATGATTTAGTCATCCTTCTCTTCTTAGCTCAGAGAGAGGGTGACACTCTTACAAATGGAGATTTCCTTTATAAATGTAAATTTCCCGTACAAAAGAGTAACTTCTACTCTCTCTCTAGAACTTCCGTAGTGTCTGTTGTTTCTCAAAATGATCAGCTTAAAGTAATCTATGCCAAAGAGGCATATTTTGGGATGGCATATTCTATTCTCCTACAATATGCAACAAATTAAAAGTAACTATCCTTAATAGATAACAAAGCTTTAGAAAATAAGAGAAGCTGGAGCAAACCAATGGAAAAAATGTGTTTGGGCAATGACATTACTTCACAGTATAGCACAAAGAGATTAAGAAGTAGAAAGTATGAAAGGAAAAAAGATAAAGCTAATGGAGAATAGATGCTGAAAGTTTCAACATTCATCTAACAGGCGTTTCAGACATAGAGAATAGAAAAGCTGAACGGAAGGCAGGCAATACATGAAAAAATAATGTTCTCGAATTTTCTGAGCTGAGGAGAGATATGAAACTTCAAACTGAAAAGAAACATTAAGTTCTGAGCATGATTCAAACACACATACATGCACATGTGTGCACACACACATATATGAAATAAAAATTTTAAGTTAAAAATAAAGTCCCAAAAGAGAAGGGGAAAATTCTGAAAGTTTCCAGAGAGAAAGTAGAAAGAATATAATGACATTTTTCAAAGAGCTGATGAGAAATAACTTTGAACTTAGATTTCTAGATCCAGCCAAAATAATCCAGAAGAGAGCAAAAACATTTCAGAAAGTTCATCAGACACCCTTTCTGAAAGGATGATTTGGGTATGTGATTCAGCAAGAAGAAGAAAAAAAAAAGAATCTAAGAGGAAGAAGGGGGTTCCAATAAAGCAATGGTGAGGGGGGAAACAGTAAAATGTATTGAAAAATATCTAAAATAAGTTTGATTGTAAATTTAAAAAACTACAGTCTTGAAATACAATTCAGCTAATATCATCATGTAAGATGAGGGGAGGGACAGGAAAGAAGATAAAAGTTCTTGTGTTGTTTAAAGGGATGGGTATGAAACCACTTACCTCAGATTGGAACTTGAACCCATGTGGCTGGGACTCAAACCCAATCAAAACCCTGTTTGGGACTTTAACTCAGCCAAAATCCATGGTACCTGATTTCAGGACCTAATGTAGCTCAGGCTCTTATGTCTCATCACAGAAAGAATTCAGTGAGAGACAAAGTGATAGGTAAGAAGTGGATTTATTCAGATACAGAGAGAAGCACACTCCACAGGCAGAGTGTAGGTCATCACAGAGGGAGTGTGGCCCTGAAATTTAGAGAGGTTAGTTTTTATAGGCTGGGTAATTTCACATGTGAAAGAGTGGGAGGATTATTCCAACTATTTTTGGGAGGGGGCAGAAATTTCCAGGATTTGGGCCACAGCCCACTCCCTGGTCTTTTCACAGTGCCTTGGAACTGTCGACATTCTGGGAAGCAGTGAACTAAAATGGACTGGAATGGGTGAATTTAACTCAGATGACAATTATATCTATTATTGTGGGCAGGAATCCCTTAGAAGAAATGGAGTAGCCATCATAGTCAACAAGAGTCCAAAATGCAATACTTAGATGCAATCTCAAAAAAGACAGAATGATCTCTGTTTGTTTTGAAGGCAAATCATTCAATATTACAGTAATCCAAGTCTATGCCTCGACCAGTAACGTTGAAGAAGCTGAAGTTGAATGATTCTATGAAGACCTACAATACCTTCTAGAACTAACACCCCCCAAAAATGTCTTTTTCTTTATANTAGATGCAATCTCAAAAAAGACAGAATGATCTCTGTTTGTTTTGAAGGCAAATCATTCAATATTACAGTAATCCAAGTCTATGCCTCGACCAGTAACGTTGAAGAAGCTGAAGTTGAATGATTCTATGAAGACCTACAATACCTTCTAGAACTAACACCCCCCAAAAATGTCTTTTTCTTTATAGTGGACTGGAATACAAAAGTAGGAAGTCAAGAAACACTTGGAATAACAGGAAATTTGGCCTTGGAGTACAGAATGAAGAAGGGCAAAGGCTAATAAAGTTTTGCCAAGAGAACTCACTGGTCATAGCAAACACACTCTACCAATAACACAAGATAAGACTCTACACATGGACATCACCAGATGGTCAACACCGAAATCAGATTGATTATATTCTTCACAGCCAAAGATGGAGAAGCTCTATACAGTCAGCCAAAACAAGACCGAGAGCTGACTGTGGTTCAAACCAAGAACTCCTTATTGCCAAGTTCAGACTNATTTATATAATATGAATGAAATAATATATCCTAGATTAAATGTTTCATGGAACAATGGCATGTTGTTCAAGAAGCTCATTCCATGAAGGTTTCTAAAAAAAAAAGAAATGAAATGAAATTTACTGCCTTCTTTCCTGAAAACTGTTGATCCTTCAGAACTCTACCATTTGTGTAGGCAAGTAACATATTTTGCACTATGCAAATATTTAAACCAATCCAAAAATAATTACTCAAATTCCACTATTTTAATGAATTTTCCCTAATAGAAAGAGTCATCTCTGGGATTTGATTCTAAGTACCTTAACTGTAAGGGCCAATTATTTTTATGGCAATTGTTTTATAACCTATCAATTTCCTTGATATTGATGCTTTCAATTCCTATATTGGTAAAGATATGGAAGAGAGATTGTAACTTCTTTTAAGCAGATTCTAAAGTATAACTTTTTTTTCAAAAATATAACATGATATATAGATGTCATGTTTAACCTGTCCTCAAATTCTCAGAGACACAGAGCTTTATTATTAGAAACTGTCAGTTGAGTTATCCCTTAACTGTCAAATACATTGCTATTAAGGAACCTAGGCAACCATGTCCCTTTTGCCATATTCAGCATGTTGACATTTCCTTTTAAATCAGGGTGACAAGCCAAGTATAGATTTGGCAGTTATCTAAGGGATTTANCAAATTCTCAGAGACACAGAGCTTTATTATTAGAAACTGTCAGTTGAGTTATCCCTTAACTGTCAAATACATTGCTATTAAGGAACCTAGGCAACCATGTCCCTTTTGCCATATTCAGCATGTTGACATTTCCTTTTAAATCAGGGTGACAAGCCAAGTATAGATTTGGCAGTTATCTAAGGGATTTAATTAGTGGCAGCTGGATATAAGGAAGTTCTACTAGTTGAACTGAAAAATAAAGAAAAAAAAAAGATTTCATTTCCTCTCTCTTTTTGAGACTCACCCTAGCCTTCACTTTGAGACCTTCTCCTTATCTCCAAATTACTCTTCCTGACTATTGCATATCATGAGCCTATTTAAATACTTCAGTCAAGGAAGGGAACCACACTAATGTGGATTATTGCTACCAAATATATGTTTGCTCTATTTCTAAGGCTTTTTTTTTTTTCCATACGGGATCTGCTTTTTTCCCATATGGGATCTGCTTTTATCCCCCTTTATACTAGACCAGTGCTTTTAGATCACTGTGGTTTCTGGACCAATTGCATCAGCATCACCTGAGGAGTTCTTAGAAAAGCAGATCCTCAGCCCAGTCACAGATTTAGTAAAATAAAAATTCTTTCAGTGGGGAACAGAAATCTGTGTTTTAAAAAGTTTGATAACCACTCCTCTGCATATAGTGTTGCTTTATCCGTTCATGGGAATCTAATTTTCAATTTTCTTCCTTTAATTTTAAGAAAATACCTTTTGCTTTCCCAAGCTTTAAAAGTACTATTATTTTAACATGTAACTTCAGGAAATAGATTAAAATTTGCCTGATTTTCTCTGTTTCAAATCTAAAATCCTCTTGGGTCATGCTCCTATTCCTGGAGTATACAACTGTGGCCAATGATTAGTGTTTTGCATTATAACCTTTCTCACTGCAGTCATGGGGATTATTGTAGGAGATAGGAAGAATAAAAGAAAAGCAGGCCCTGGTAAGGGCCAAAAAAAAGAAATTATAATTATTATAAATGGGATGCTATAAGACATAAGACTATTAGAACATGTCCAGAAGGAATAGTTCACAATCTTGAAAACAAAGTATGATCCTGGGATCAGAAAACTAACCTCAGACTGTTTCTCAACTGACATCTCAGAGTCACATGTTTTACTTATCTGGAGGAAAATCTGTAGGTAAGAATACTAGTCTTAGTTAGTGATTTGTTATTGATTACTGTTTCTTAGTTACTCAGTGGTTAATGACCACTTTGTTCTTTGGCCCTGAAGGTCACATGAGCTATAGCTTAACTCCCTTCACATTCTTTCCTTCACAGCTGAGAGTATAATAAAGTGGGCCTGGATTGGATTCAGTTTCAGCACCTTCACCTTGAAACGGTATTGGTCCCCTGATCCTCACCTTTCACTGAACTCTTGTGTCTTGTTTCTCATTCTCCAACTGCATCTCACTTTCAGAAACCCTGCTTGTCAAGCTGATCTAAACAGATTATGAGGGAGATGGGAAAAGTATCAATTCCTAGAAGAAAGAAGCAGCTGCACATACAATCCCAGAGTGTCCAGTTTAACATTCATCAGATCTGGAATCCTTACACTCCTGGTAGGACTTTCACCTTCACCTACATCTTAAATGCCTTGTGAACAGCTTTCCATAGTACATCAGTGTTTCTCTAATATGTACTATGATGTAGTTCTTAACTTTGGTACTTGAAGGGCTAAGTAAATCAGCAGTGGTTTCTAGATTTTTTTTTTTTTACTAATCTTAATTTTAATCATGGGAGATTTACTTTCTTATATTTAAAGTCAAAATTATCCCCAGTTAATTGGAAAATTCTCCACCAAGGGTGACACATCACCATTAGGACCACAAAGAAAGATACCACTCTATCTCTTGTAGCCACTTCTTTCCAGAAACTTTAGAGTTTTCCCTTTAACCAAGTTAGAGAACATTTTACTTTGATGTGTCACAGATTCACTTTACTTCAATGTTTCCATCCTCATTTAATATCCTAGATCTACTGCTGCTGCTAAGTCACTTCAGTCGTGTCCGACTCTGTGTGACCCCATAGAGGGCAGCCCACTAGGCTCCTCTCTCCCTGGGATTCTCCAGGCAAGAGTACTGGAGTGGGTTGCCATTTCCCTATTCTAGATCTACAGTGTTTCCTTATATCTAGGATACAACACAAGGAATTAGTTATTGAATGAATCATGAACATGACTTCCATGACATGGAAGTCAGTGGAAATCTTCTTGGATCCTGAGTGATGCTGAGATGTTTTCCTGCTTCAGTTATTGACTGCTGCTGCTGCTGCTGCTAAGTTGCTTCAGTTGTGTCCGACTCTGTGCGACCCTACAGACGGCAGCCCACCAGGCTCCCCCGTCCCTAGGATTCTCCAGGCTAAACACTAGAGTGGGTTGCCATTTCCTTCTTCAGTGCATGAAAGTGAACAGTGAAAGTGAAGTCGCTCAGTTGTGTCCGACTCTTAGAGACCCCATGGACTGCAGCCCACCAGGCTCCTCCATCCATGGGATTGTCCAGGCAAAAGTACTGGAGTGGGGTGCCATTGTCTTCTCTGCAGTTATTGACTAGCTGACTCCAAACATGCTGAAATTTGTTGTTCTGACACATCTGTTTGCTTATCATGATAACTATGATTTCCCACATAACCTATTATTTAATATAAATTTCCCATTTCCGTCTTCATCAGTTTTACTTTAGTTTCCTGGGAGATCTGAAATTTATTTTTGTTTATTTATTTTGATTGTGATAGGTCTTCATTGCTTTGCTTGGGCTTTTCTCTATTTGTGAAGAGTGGGGGCTATTCTCTAGTTGTGGTGTTTGGGCTTTGTAATGTGGTGGATTATCTTGCTGTGGAGCATGGGTTTTAGGGTACAAAGACCTCAGTAGTTGTGACAGTGGGCTCAGTAGTTGTGGCTCCTGACCTCAAGAGCACAGGTTCAAAAGATGTTGTGCATGGACTTTGTCACTACGTGGCATGTGGGGTCTTCCTAATCAGGGATCGAAATTGTGTCTCCTGAATTGTCAGGTAGGTTCTTTACCACTGAGCAAACCAGGAAAGGCTTCTACCAGAAATTTAGAGCTAAAAACACCTTTATTGCTGCTTCTGCTGCTGCTGCTAAGTCGCTTCAGTCATGTCCAACTCTGTGCAACCCCATAGACGGCAGTCTACCGGGCTCCCCCATCCCTGGGATTCTCTAGGCAAGAATACTGGCGTGGGTTGTCATTTCCTTCTCCAATGCATGAAAGTGAAAAGTCAAAGTGAAGTCGCTCAGTCATGTCCAACTCTTAGCGACCCCATGGACTGCAGCCTACCAAGCTCCTCCATCCATGGGATTTTCTAGGCAAGAGTAACACCTTTACTAGACATTCCAAAACTTCCTAAAATACTCTACAAATCTTTTAAAGAAAGCATCAAATTACAGTTTATGACAAAGACACTTTGAATCTATTGTCTCTAAATTGCCTTCCTCTATTCAGATATATTGTACTATTATATCACACTTTTCCAACCCTAACCAAGGTCTTGCGTTAAAAGAACTAGCTTAAACTGATACTAAAATCTCAGTAAATATTCTGACTTAAACTTTCTTTCTGAGACAATGCTAAGATCGTGGCAAAATTATATTCTCTTACAGTGATAAGCAGTGCACTCAAATTTGTCTTATCAACAAGTTATATTGGTGAAGTTTCAGACAGCCAGTATTTGACAGCCTATATAATGTATCAGAATTGCACATGTATTCATACTCCAATCATAAGTATAGAGTAAACACAGTGCCTATAACTAGTGTGG
>SJYA01001599.1:106970-181729 GCA_006410615.1 Neotragus moschatus
TAATTCGGAGACTTTCTGCTGACTAATGTGGCCTCACTTTAGTTCTACTTGAGGTTATAAAACCACTGAATCTCTGTCATGATACCCATTCAGGCCCTAGCTAGAAGTTTGGGAATGGGTTCCCACCCAGCTGGCCCCAGAACTCAAATGAGCTAACTTCTTCTATGTGGATTCATCCTGGGGGTGGGGTGGGGGGGGTTGGGCAATGAAGCAAATATAGGATTTGGTTCTTCCTTGTATAAATCTTCTGCCAGGGTTCCAGTGTACTACGGTTCCCAATGAATGGATTTTTGAGAAACAAGAGAAGAATGGGGCATTGTTATTTAACTTATATGCAGAGAACCTTATGGAAAATGGGGCTGGATGAAGCACAAGCTGGAATCAGGAGAAATGTCAATAACCTCAGATATGCAGATGACAACATCCTTATGGCAGAAATGAAGAGGAACTAAAGAGTCTCTTGATGAAGGTAAAAGAGGAGAGTGAAAAAGCTGACTTCAAAATTAACATTCAGAAAACTAAGATCATGGCATCTGGTCCCATCACTTCATGGCAAATGGATGGGGAAACAATGGAAACAGTGACAGACTTTATTTTCTTGAGCTCCAAAATCACTGCAGATGGTGATTGCAACCATGAAATTAAAAGATGCTTACTCCTTGGAAGAAGAGTTATCACCAATCTAGACAGCATATTAAAAAGCAGAGACATTACTTTGTCAACAAAGGTCCATCTAGTCAAAGCCTCTGCTTTGCAATCCTCTATTAAGTTTCTCTATAGGGATATAAGCCCAAGCAAGTTCCATGATTTAGATCATGGGAGAAAAATCAGAATCACAAAGCAATACTAAAGCCTAATTTACATTCTTCAATTGAATGTTTATCAGAAAGGCCTGATTCAGATTTGAAATGGAAGTTTAGTTAGTTATGTGTGTGTGCTAAGTCTCTTCAGCCATGTTCAACTCTATAAGACACCGTGGACTATAGCCAGCCAGGCTCCTCTGTCCATGGGGATTCTCCAGGCAAGAATATATGAGTGGGTTGTCATCCCCTTCTCTGGTGGCTCAGTTAGTTATAAGTGATGTTGTGGTTTCTCAGTCGCTCAGTCGTGTATGACTCTGCAAGCTCATGGACTGCAGCAGGTCAGGCTTCCCTGTCTTTCACTATCTTCCAGGCAGAAAAATGTCCTTCTTCCCTATGATATCCAGGTTTCAGTCATAGGAACTTTTAAATATGTTACCTTACATGGCAAAAAGGAATTGATTGAAGGTAGGTTTTTGGTTCCTGATCAGCTGGCCTTAACATTGGAAAAGTATACTGAATTATCTATATGGCTCCAATGTAATCACAAAGGTTCCAGAAAGTGGAAAAATGAATGTAAAATAAAAGGTCAAAGTGATGCAATGTGACAGGGTCTTGACTTGGAGTTGTGGGCTCTGAGGATGGAAGAAAGAATATGAGCAGCCTCAAATTCTCTAGAATGTACTGAAAGGAGTACAACCCTACCAGCACCTTGATTTTAGTCACTGAGATCTGTGTTGGACTTCTAATTACAAGGAACTAAAATATAACTACAAACTTGTGAAAATCTTTCACACAATCAAGGGAAACTAGCACATCAATTATATTGTCAGTGACTCTTTGCTTGGAGAATAAGAGACAAAGTGGGTAGGGCTGCTCGTAAATGGGTGGACAGAGGAGCCAAAGAATTTCCTCCTATATCTCCCAAGACTGATTCAGGCACCTTCATTTTAATTGCTTATATAATTTCCTCATGCCTCTCTTACTAATTTATCACATGCTTCTATAACTGGAGATATATCTGGTTGCAATGAGATAATGAGTCATTTAAGGGCCAACACTATTCTCTTAACTTGGATTTCCAGCATTCAGTATATATATATATTTCACTTTAAGAGGAAATGAGCACCACCTATGGGCCAAAGAGATTGAAATGCAATTAAAAGTTCCTAAAGTAACTACTTGTTAATATCACTAAGAAAAATCTAGGTTATGCTGCAGTCACATATGAATTCAAACTCAGAGGCTCATTATAGCACATGATTCTTTCTTGGCCACATTACATGAGCAATATGGGTCAACTCTGACTCTACTCCACATACTCTCCTAAGGAAAGTCCAAGCAACTGAACCAGCCTCTCCAACTGTATTATCCATCTCATGACCCACAGGAAATAATCATTATTACCCATGTACTCACTCTAAAAGCTTTTCCTTGATAATAACACACTTTCCCTTTGCTCACATTTCATTATTCAGAGAAAATCTTATGACCATACCTCTAGCCAGTGGAGCAAGGAATTATAATAACTTCTTAAGAAGATGTAGATAATATTTGTGAAAAACAGAAACACATGTGCACACACACACAAAATCCAGTGCTCTTATCTCCAACCCTAATATTTCTAGGATCAGTTCAGCTCCAGTCTTGTTGATAAACAATGGAGAGAGTTCATATTGGGATCACCCTTACCAGCACTTGCTAGTGGAACTACAATATGGGCATCCATTTTTCAATCTAGTAAGGTATTTTAATCTAATAAGATTATTTATATTTGTCATTCCAATTAATACTTAAAATAATTTTGAATATAAAATAGAGGCTCAATAAATGATCAATTAGCATTTAATTAAATATTTTGAAAGTTTTCCTGAAAAAAAAAAAAATTAAGCACCATAATACGAATCTCTCAAATACCTGTAAGTGTTTGACTGGGATATAACTCCACTTTTTCTTCATATAAAATAGGATGGGAAAAATATAAATAAATAAAGCAGATATTTGTTTCACAAATGTCTTCTATACAAATACATGCAAGTCTGCAGATAGGTAAATTATGACTATAAAGAAGAAAGTAACTAAATGAAGGATAATTTTGAATCGGAGGATATGAAAAAACATAGTGATAACAATATCATATCTCCAACACCACAGTTCAATTCTTCGGTGATCAGCTTTCTTTATAATCCAACTTTCACATCCATATATGACTATTGGAAAAACCAAAGCTTTGACTAGTTGGACCTTCGTTGGCAAAGTAATGTCTCTGCTTTTTAATATGCTATCTAGATTGGTCATAACTCTGCTTAGGAGTAAACATCTTTTAATTTCACGCTGCAGTCACCATCTGAAGTGATTTTGGAGCCCCTACCCCCGCTCCCTCCCCCCCAAAAAAAATAGTCTCTCACTGTTTCTACTGTTTCCTTATCTATTTGCTAGGAAGTGATGGGGAAATAGATGGGGAAACAGTGGAAACAGTATCAGACTTTATTTTGGGGCTCCAAAATCACTGCAGATGGTGATTGCAGCCATCAAATTAAAAGACATTTACTCCTTGGAAGGAAAGTTATGACCAACCTAGATAGCATAATTCAAAAGCAGAGACATTACTTTGCTAACAAAAGTCCATCTAGTCAAGAATATGGTTTTTCCAGTGCTCATGTATGAATGTGAGAGTTGGACTGTGAAGAAAGCTGAGTACCAAAGAACTGATGCCTTTGAACTGTGGTGTTGGAGAAGACTCTTGAGAGTCCCTTGGACTGCAAGGAGATCCAACCAGTCCATTCTGAAGGAGAGCAGTCCTGGGCGTTCTTTGGAAAGAATGATGGCCAATTCTTTGGCCACCTCATGCAAAGAAGTTCCTCTATGACGCACCTCCCAGAATACTGGAAATAAAAGCAAAAATAAACAAATCGGACCTAATTAATTAAAAGCTTCTGCACAACAAAGGAAACTATAAGCAAGGTGAAAAGATAGCCTTCAAATGGAAGAAACTAATAGCAAATGAAGCAACTGACAAACAACTAACCTCAAAAATATACTAGCAACATCTGCAGCTCAATTCCAGAAAAAAATAAATGACCCAATCAAAAAATGGGCCAAAGAACTAAATAGACATTTCTCCAAATAAGACATACAGATGGCTAACAAACACACTAAAAGATGCTCAACATCATTCATTATCAGAGACATCAAAACCACAATGAGGTGCCATTACACATCAGTCAGAATGGCTGCAATCCAAAAGTCTACAAGCAATAAATGCTGGAGAGGGTGTGGAGAAAAGGGAACCCTCTTACACTCTTGGTGGGAATGCGAACTAGTACAGCCAGTATGGAAAACAGTGTGGTGATTCCTTAAAAAACTGCAAATAGAACTGCCTTATGACCCCACAAATCCACTGCTGGGCATACACACTGAGGAAACCAGAACTGAAAGAGACATGTGTACCCCAATGTTCATTGCAGCACTGTGTATAACAGCCAGGACATGGAAGTAACCTAGATGTCCATCAGCAGGTGAATGGATATGGTACATATACACAATAGAACATTCAGTTCAGTTCAGTTCAGCTCAGTCGCTCAGTCATGTCCAACTCTTAGTGACTCCATGAATCGCAGCACACCGGGCCTCCCTGTCCATCACCAAAATCCAGAGTTCACTCAGACTCACGTTCATCTACTCCTTGATGCCATCCAGCCATCTCATCCTCTGTCATCCCCTTCTCCTCCTGCCCCCAATCCCTCCCAGCATCAGAGTCTTTTCCAATAAGTCAACTCTTCGAATGAGGTGGCCAAAGAACTGGAGTTTCAGCTTCAGCACCAATCCCTCCAAAGAAATCCCATCTCCTTCAGAATGGGCTGGTTGGATCTCCTTGCAGTCCAAGGGACTCTCAAGAGTCTTCTCCAACACCACAGTTCAAAAGCATCAGTTCTTCAGCGCTCAGCCTTCTTCACAGTCCAACTCTCACATACATACATGACCACTGGAAAAACCATAGTCTTGACTAGATGGACCTTTGTTGGCAAAGTAATGTCTCTGCTTTTCAATATGCTGTCTAGGTCGGTCATAACTTTTCTTCCAAGGAGTAAGCATCTATTAATTTCATGGCTGCAGTCACCATCTGCAGTGATTTTGGAGCCCCCCCAAAATAGTCTGACACTGTTTCCACTGTTTCCCCATCTATTTCCCATAAATTGATGGGACCAGATGCCGTGGAATATTACTGAGCCATTAAAAAGAAAATATTTGAATCTGTTCTAATGAGATGGATGAAATTGGAGCATATTATACAGAGTGAAATAAGCCAAAAAGAAAAACACCAATACAGTATACTCGCATATATATGGAGTTTAGAAAGACACATATATATGGAATTTAGAAAGATGGTAACGATAACCTTGTATGCGAGACAGCAAGAGACACAGATGTATAGAACAGTCTTTTAGACTCTGTGGGAGAGGGAGAAGTTGGGATGATTTGGGAGAATGGCATTGTAACATGTATAATATCATATATGAAGTGAATTGCCAGTCCAGGATTGATGCGTGATACTGGATGCCTGGGGCTGGTGCACTGAGATGACCCAGAAGGATGGTATGGGGAGGGAGGAGGGAGGGGGGTTCAGGAGGGAGAACACGTGTATATCTGTGGTGGATTCATGTTGATGCATGGCAAAACCAATACAATATTCTAAAGAATTTAACCTCCAATTAAAATAAATAAAATTTTATTTTTAAAAATTAGGGAAAAAAAAAAGAGTTGACTCATTGAAAAAGACCCTGATGCTGGGAGGGATTGGAGGTAGGAGGAGAAGGGGACGACAGAGGATGAAGTGGCTGGATAGCATCACTGAATCGATGGACATGAGTTTGGGTGAACTCTGAGAGTTGGTGATGGACAGGGAGGCCTGGCATGCTATGATTCATGGAGTCACAAAGAGCTGAACAAAGAGTGACTGAACCTAACTGAACTGATGGGACCAGATGCCATGATCTTAGTTTTCTGAATGTTGAGTTTTAAGCCAATATTTTGACTCTCTTTCACTTTCATCAAGAAACTCTTTAGTTCTTTTCTTGCTTTCTGCTGTAAGTCTGGTGTCATCTGCTCATCAGAGGTTATTGAGATTTCTCCCAACGGTCTTGATTCCAACTTGTGTTTCATCCAGCCCAGCATTTCTCATGATGTACTCTGCATATAAGTTAAATAGGCAATGTGATAATATACAGCCTTGACGTAATCCTTTACCGATTTGGAACCAGTCTGTTGTTCCATGTCCAGTTCTAACTGTTGTATCTTGATCAGCATACAGATCTCTCAGGACGACGATCAGGTGGACTGGTACTCCCATCTCTTTAAGAATTTCCACAGTTTGCTGGGATCCACACAGTCAAAGGCTTTTTTATAGTCAATTAAGCAGAAGTAGATGTTTTTCAGGAACTCTCTCATTTTTTCCATGATCCAACAAATATTGGCAATTTGATCTCTGGTTTCTCTGGCTTTTCTAAATCGGCTTGAACATCTGGAATTTGATAGTTCACATACTCTTGATGCCAGGCTTGGAGAGTTTTGAGCATTACTTCAGTAGCATCTGAGTTGAGTGCAATTGTGCAGTAGTTTGAGCATTCTTTGGGATTGAAATGAAAACTGACCTTTTCCAGTCCTGTGGTCACTGCTGAGTTTTCCAAATTTGCTGGCATGTTGCATGCAACACTCTCACAGCATCATCTTTCAGGATTTGAAATAACTCAACTGGAATTCCATCCCTCTATTAGGTTTGTTTGTAGTGATGCTTCCTAAGGCCCACTATGCTGAGTACATCATGTGAAATGCTGGGCTGGATGAAGCACAAGCTGGAAGCAAGATTGCCAGGAGAAATATCAATAACCTCAGATATGCAGATGACACCACCGCCACCCTTACAGCAGAAAGTGAAGAGAAACTAAAAAGCCACTTGATGAAAGTGAAAGAGGAGAATTTAAAGTTGGCTTAAAATTCAACATTGAGAAAATTAACATCATGGCATATGTTTCCATCACTTCATGGCAGATAGATAGGGTAACAGTAGAAACAGTAAGAAACTTTATTTTCGGGGGCTCCAAAATCACTGCAGATTGTGACTGCAGCTATGACATTAAAAGACACTTGCTCCTTGGAAGCAAAGCTATGGCCAACCTAGACAGCATGTTAAAAAATTGGAGACATTATTTAGCCAACATAAGTCCATCTAGTCAAAGCTATGGTCTTTCCAGAAGTCATGTATTGATGTGAGAAAAGTGAAGTGTAAGTGAAGTTGGTCAACTATGTCTGATTATTTGTGGTTCCATGGAGTCTACTAGGCTCCTCAGTCCATGGGATTTTCCAAGCAAGAATACCGGACTATGTTGTCATTTCCTTCTCCAGGGAATCTTCCCAATCCAGGGATTGAACCCAGGTCTGTCACACTGTTGGCAGATGCTTTACCTTCTGAGCCACCAGGGATGCCCTTCCCTGGATGTGAAGAGTTGGATGTGAGATGTGAGATGGATGTGAGAGTTGGAGTATAAAGAAAGCTGAGTGCCAAAACATTGATGCTTTTAAACTGTGGTATTGGAGAAGACTATTGAATCCCTTGGACTGCAAGGAGATCCAACCTGTCAATCCTAAAGGAAATTAGTACTGAATATTCAATGAAAGGACTCATGAGGAAGCTGAAACTCCAATTAGGCCACCTAATTCGAACAACTGACTCATTGGAAAAGAACCTGATGTTGGAAAAGATTGACGGCAGGAGGAGAAGGGGACAACAGAGGACATAATGTTTGGATGGCAACACTGACTAGAAGGACATGAGTTTGAGCAATCTCCAGGAGTTGGTGATGAACCAGGGAACCTAGTGTCCTGCTTTCCATAGGGTCACAAAGATTCAGACTGAGCAACTGTACTGAACAGAACTCTCTCTCTCTCTCTCCATATATATATATATATATACACACACACACACACACACACAAACACAGAATCAGCAAGAAGAGATAACCAAGCCTTCTTCAGTGATCAATGCAAAGAAATATAGGAAAACAACAGAATGGGAAAGACTAGAGATCTCTTCAAGAAAATTAGAGATACCAATGGAACATTTCATGCAAAGATGGGCTTGATAAAGGACAGAAATGGCATGGACCTAACAGAAGCAGAAGATAGTAAGAANTTCAGGATGGGGAACACGTGTATACCTGTGGCAGATTCATGTTGATGTATGGCAAAACCAATATAATATCATAAAGTAATTAATCTCCACTTAAAATAAATAAATTTATATTAAAAGTAAAAAAATCTTAGAAAAATAAACTATGTAAATTATAGAAGAAAGCTGTTTTATTTAACTGTAGTTTGATCCACATTGAGACTCACCACATGGATAGTTAAATGAGAGTTATTTTAATTTTTGATCATTATGCATGGTCTTTAGCACTTTATGCCTTATTAGAATAAGAAGGGAACTACTAATCTTTGTATAGCACACATGTATTTGTTCAAAGATGAAACAAAGGCAAAAATGTAAATTTCATTTCTCGAAATACCAACAGAAATTCATAACTAAATTGAACATTATGGTATCAAAATTCATGATAAGGTAAGAATTATGGATCTTATTCCAAATGCTTCTGGGTAAGCCTGACTTAGTCATTTAATGTATTATCTCTACCTTACAAAGAGCGAAACTATCATACACCAAACACTATTTCATGAATTGTTGTGAAGATAAAACATACCAATACATGAAAAGAAACTTTAAAATGTGTGTAACACTTAAAATGTAAGGTAGAATTTTATGTAAAAAGCAATAAAGGATGACATTAAAAAATACACAAGGCCATAATGCCTGAAGTTATGTAACAGGATATAAATAGTAGAATAGCTAAAAAAAAACAGTGAAGAATATCATAAAATATCAAGTTAATGCTTAATTGTCCAGTGCATGGTGTAGACATCTATGATAGCTGGAGATTGTAGTTTAATAAATCACTATGGTCTGAGATGGTAAAGAAATGCTAATTTAAGTAGGGAGTATTTTTTGAAGGAAGGAATAATGTAAAGATGGATGGAAGAAATTAAAGATAGGAGAGATGGAGAGAAGAAGGAAGACTTTTAAAGATATCTCTGTCACAGTATTCTTAAAAAAAAATTAGCGATAACAAATCTAAAAATATTGACATATACTAAGGCTGTATATTGTCATCCTGCTTATTTAACTTATATGCAGAATACATCATGAGAAATGCTGGACTGGAAGAAACACAAGCTGGAATCAAGATTGCCGGGAGAAATATCAATAACCTCCGATATGCAGATGACACCACCCTTATGGCAGAAAGTGAAGAGGAACTAAAAAGCCTCTTGATGAAAGTGAAAGAGGAGAGTGAAAAAGTTGGCTTAAAGCTCAACATTCAGAAAACGAAGATCATGGCNTTGCGGGAGAAATAGCAATAATCTCAGATATGCAGATGACACCACCCTTCCGGTAGAAAGTGAAGAAGAACTAAAGAGCTTCTTGATGACAGTGAAAGAGGAGAGTGAAAAAGTTGGCTTAAAGCTCAACATTCAGAAAACGAAGATCATGGCATCCAGGCCCATCACTTCATGGGAAATAGATGGGGAAACAGTGGAAACAGTGTCAGACTTTATTTTTCTCAGCTCCAAAATCACTGCATATGGTGACTGCAGCCATGAAATCAAAAGATGCTTACTTCTTGGAAGAAAAGTTATGACCAACCTAGATCGCAAATTCAAAAGCAGAGATATTACTTTGCCAACTAAGTTCCGTCTAGTCAAGGCTATGGTTTTGCCAGTGGTCATGTATGGATGCGAGAGTGGACTGTGAAGAAAGCTGAGCACCGAAGAATTGATGCTTTTGAACTATGATGTTGGAGAAGACTCTTGAGAGTCTCTTGGACTGCAAGGAGATCCAGCCAGTCCATTCTGAAGGAGATCAGCCCTGGGATTTCTTTGGAAGGAATGATTCTAAAGCTCAAGCTCCTGTACTTTGGCCACCTCATGCGAAGAGTTGACTCATTGGAAAAGACTCTGATGCTGGCAGGGACTGGGGGCAGGAGGAGAAGTGGACGACAGAGGATGAGATGGCTGGATGGCATCACTGACTCGATGGGCGTGAGTCTGAGTGAACTCTGGGAGTTGGTGATGGACAGGGAAGCCTGGTGTGCTGCGATTCATGGGGTCTCAAAGAGTGGGACACGACTGAGTGACTGAACTGAACTGAACTGAAAAACATTCAGTATATGGTAGCTATTATTATAACTTTACCTCAGGCAGACTTTGCAAGAGAGCACCTTTAGATTGCAACACTGATCATGAAAAATATACGTCTATATATGTTTTACAATAAAAGGCTTAATAACAAAATTCTTAAATAGCAGTCATTTTGGTGCAAGTGCTTGATTACTTCTCTAACCAGCTAAAGCCATAAAGATGGTTTATTTAAAGAATTAAGAGTAACTGATGAAACTTAAGATCCTACAAGAAAAAAACAGACATAGAAAAGTCATCTACAAAAATCACAAGGACTCAATCTCCTTGACAAAAAGCACCCACATCATAACTAGCAAATAATTAGAAATCTGACAGAGGAGATACATGTATGCTATCCTGTTTGTAAAATATTTTAGTTGATATTCACTGAGAATACATCTATAACCCTCTTGAGAGTAGTGTATTTCTGGTTTTAAAAATAAAAGCTACTTTTTTTTCCCCTCTGTTTTAGTCAAAAGGTCACTGCAAATCACACAAGCCAGAAAAAAGGTGGACAGCACACCAGAGGATTATGCTTGCATAAGCACACAAGTGTGCCTGTGTTTGCTTGTGTATGTTTATTTAGACTTATGTAAAATGACTTCCCTGATGGCTCACTGGTAAAGAATCTGGCTGTCAATACAGGAGATTTGGGTTTGATCCCTGGGTCAGGAATATCCCCTGGAGAAGGAAACAGCAACCTACTCCAGTATTCTTACCTAGAGAATTTTACAGACAGAGGAGCCTGGTGGGCTACAGTCCATGGGTTCACAAAGAGTCAGACATGACTTAGTAACTGAACAATAACATTATGTAAAAATTTTGTGAAACATACAGAAAAAAAACCATGATTCATACACACATGGACACACATGCACACCCACCCTACCTTAAAGAATTATGTCCTAAATCTCCCATTTATTAGAATCCAAAAATAGTCAGTGCTATCTCAGTTGTACCCTTACCAATGTATATCTGCTTTGTTTTATTTTTCAAGTCTTGAGAAGATGATACACAGTGCTACACAAATTGATTTACAAAATCACTCTGTCTTATATATATTTTCGAAAACAATATACTTGAAAANCATTTATTAGAATCCAAAAATAGTCAGTGCTATCTCAGTTGTACCCTTACCAATGTATATCTGCTTTGTTTTATTTTTCAAGTCTTGAGAAGATGATACACAGTGCTACACAAATTGATTTACAAAATCACTCTGTCTTATATATATTTTCGAAAACAATATACTTGAAAATCATTCCTTTTAAGCCTACCTATTTCACATTTTGGCTCTACTATACACTAACATATTCATATTGAATAAATTTAGATTTTCAGTTTATTTGCTACTGTATATTAAGTAAATTAGCACACACATACACATTACCAACATATCTAGAGAAAAATGAGTTTATTTATTCTCTTCAACCATAAAGAATTTCAGTAAATTGTTTCAGTAAACATTTTACTCCATTTATTGTTCATTTATATTTCTTCTTCTGGGGTTAACCTGTTCATGTTCACAGGTATCATGGAATCCTCAAGTAACATTGGAAAAACTAGCACATGGGAGCTGTTTGTCAAGATGTTCAAAAACAAAACATCAATATGGGCTATCGAAAATAAAGGGTAAACTCATTATCAGCCTGTCAATCCTACCACACACAACTGTAAGAGATTTCTAAAACTGGCCACACTTGAATTTGAGTTGACCCTCAGACCAGCTTCTGTTTTCCTTCATCCTCATAAATTGATTAAGCTTAGACACATTTCACTTCTACTTAATGAAAGGAGAAGAAAAAGTAGATTGAGTTAAATGGTCATGTGACTGAATCAACAGTTTATAGACTACCATTTTTTTGCCTTGCTTTGGTTATATTCTTGTTTGGTTCCATAGAAAATGTGTCAACCATGCTGATGTGATGAAGAAATGACATTCCAGAATCACGGATAAAGAAAGCAAAAGTAATGAAAAAAAGATAACAGCCCTGTGAGACAAAGCCTTCTTTCTAACTTTTTGTTTTCCTCTTTTTTTTTTTTTTTTAATTTTTGGTTAAGAATGAGAAAAAAGTTGCTACCATGGGTCATAGAAAAAGATGAAAAAGATGTCTAAAGAGTAAACAACATTCTATCATGTTTCCTAACATTGTGTTTCCTAACTTTTTTCTTAATTAATTATACAAGTTACCCATTTTGACTATTCAAATTCATTTGTGAGGAAACACAAAGGAACTCCAGAGTAAGTCTTTGGTCACATTTCACATTATGAACGACTAATAACAGGCCAGGGTGGAAGGAGGGTGTTGTTAAATCTAATTGGTCCCTACATTTTCTGTATGAACCTTGCCAGAACACCCCAAAGGAAAACATCTTTGATGTAGATTGTCTCCCTTATCCTTATTTTTGTTCTGTCTGACAACACTAAATCAAGGAACTTCCTCTTGCATTCTGCGTATGTGTATTCGAACATCTGGTCCTTTCTCATGTCAACTACTTGGCTGAATGTCATCTCTTAAGTTTTGTCATTGTCTCCCAGTATCATAAATGCCCTTCCATTATCTGCAGCTTGGTCCCTTCCAGCTACTTTACATTAGTGCTATTTGGTTTATGGGCCTCTGTAGTTTGATCACATGCTTACTAATTTCTCTATCAAGCAACCTTTTTATCTGCTAAGCATACACACTACCATATGTAAAACAGATAGCCAATGGGAATTTGCTATATGACTCAGGGAACTCAAAGAGGGGCTTTGTAACAATTTAGAGGGGTTAGAAGGGGTGCGAGGGAGGCACAAGAGGGACAGGACATACATATACCTATGGCTAAATCATGTTGATGTGTGGCAGAAACCAACAAATATTTCAAAGCAATTATCCTTCAATTAAAAAATGAGTAAGTTAAAAAAGATTTTAGAATATAAAAAAATGGTCACCCAACTTAAAGTTCCACAATATTCTAGTTTGAATAAAAATCAAAAGGCTAAGATTTAAATACATTCAATTTAATTACATAGTCATTGATTTATTGATGATCATGTAAATGTCATTATTTACTCATGTAATTCCTTAAAGGATGAGACCATAAGCTCATTGCAAGGTGATTTTCTCATTTCATTAAGATTTGATAAACAACCTTGATATAAAGTAATTCACTGCTCACATATTTTTATCCTTCCTTGGGAATATTCTCTGTTTAAGAACCACAGATTTACTATATGCAATATGATAGTAAATTTTTTAATAAATGTGATTCTGCTTCTTGAACAGCACTGAAATGGATGATAAATGACTTGTGCTAACATAAATATGAAGGCAGTAATATTGGAAAAGTGACTGCTTTGGTTTTCTGTCAAACCTTTTGACTGATGTTGGCATACACTAGACCTTTTCCTTCCTAACTTTACTTTTTAAGGGCATGAAAAAAAAAATCACTTAGCTTACTTCAGAAACTGTCATATATTTACTTTTGTTTAACTTTTTTTTTGCTTCTACTTTGATCTCGTATGTGTATCTTCTCTCCTTTGGCAANAATGAATACCAGATGGTGATAGAAGTAAAAAATCCACTTGCCAATGTAGGTCAGACTTAACAGATGCTGGTTCCATACCTGGGTAGGGAATTTTTCCTGGAGGAGGAAATGGGAACCCACTCCAGTATTCTTGCCTGGAGAAACCCATGGACATAGGAGCCTGGTGGGCTACAGTCTATGGAGTCGCAAAGTATCACACATGATTGAGCAACTAACACAAACACACATGTAAATATAGATATTATTATCTAAACTCATATGACTGCTTTATAAATCTAAATTTGACTATGATAGTATCTTGCAAATCTTGGGATGTTTATTCTTTAGAACGAAGTCAAACCACCTACAACTGAACATCTTATGGACAATGGTAAAAAATTCAGAACTCTGTACCCACTAGGTGTCTAAATTTTTCACAAGCACTTGCAAAATTTTGATGTACTCTAGAGTTGGAAACCATGAACTGTAAGTCAGACAGGGTGAAGATGGTCTTGGATAAGATCAGATTTTTTAATGTTTGTGGTATTTATTTGAATCTAAAGGTGCAAGGATGCTTGCTAAGTCACTTCAGCACTATCTGGCTCTGCAAACCTATGGACTGTAACCTGCCAGGTTTCTCTGTTCATGGGATTCAACAGATAAAAATACCGGAGTGGGTTGCCATGGGTTCCTCCAGCAGATCTTCCTGACCCTGAGATTGAACCCGCATCTTCTGTGGCTCCTGCATTGCAGGCAGATTCTTTACCCATGAACCACCATGAAAGCCCCAGCACAGTGGTCAAGAATCTGCCTGCTAATGCAGGAGACACAACAGATGCAAGCTCGATTCCTGGGTCGAGAAGATCACCTGGAATAGGAAATGACAACCCCATCCAGCATTCTCAGCTGAAAAATCCACAGATAGAGTAGACTGGTAGGTTACAATACATGGGATGGCAAAGAGTTGGACATGACTGAACACACAACACACATACACACATAATAGAAACTGAAGACTGTAAGACTTGTATCTGTGGTGCTTTTATGCAGGGTTCTTTCTCTTTATTGAAGATGTTTAATTAGATAGAAATTGTACAGAGAGGATCATAAACATAGAACAATTTCTTCGATCTTTTTTTTTTTCTTTCTTGTATTCAAGCTGAGAGAGTCCTCCCCAGCTTCCTGAAAAATTGACAGAAACTAATTTCTTCCTCATATTCCTGATTTAAGTGAAAAGGGTTTAGATCATGTGATGATCCAATTCTTTCTAGTTATGGTCTAAGGTCAGCCACTCTCCAAATCTCTGGAAACCCATATCATTCAGACTTCGAATGATAATATAGGAACTTAAAGAAAAACACATAGCAATGTTTATTAAAACATTTTCTCAGTAGTCTGAGGAGACTAAGGGAAAATTTGGGGCTGGAAAAATATGGTTTGCTTTTTACGACTTGACAGAAGAGAGTTAACAAATGAAAAACGTGAAAATATTTTTGAGATAGTAATTTTCAATAATCTATTTTATAAGCTAGTCTGCGTAGTTGAGACAAAGGATATTTCATTAATAAATAGTTTGAATTAAGGCCAGGAAAGGATCATCTGGCAACCTGAACTTTCAAAAGATGTCATAACATCATAGACTGTGTTTTCCCAGGAAAAAATATTCAGCTTCACATAAGGAATCAATATTGTTGGAAATGTTATTTCCTCTAAACTTTTAAAGATATACTAGAATATGCATTTCATTATATTAAAACATTCAAAGGTGACTTCAGGCCAGAATTCCAGATCAGCAATAGTTATAGAAATGCAAGGCTGAGAAGGGTAGAATGAAATCATTGCTTTGAAGGCTGAACCATTGTTTCTTAGGGAATTAAATATCTCTTAACTTTTGAAAAATTTACAATGATGCGCACACAGGCAAGAATTATAACTCTGATCTCATTGATAAGCTGCCAACCCATGTTCAAAATCGAAATCAAGCAACTCAAAACTTCTTCGAGGAAAAGGTAAATTTTATTTCCTTGAAAGTAAAGGAAAGGAGTTAAAACATAACACAGGAAAAAAATGAAATTGTCATTTGGGAAGAATTGAAAGAAAACAGCATTGACCACAAGTATGAGGCATACATCTTAATTACGGCTATAACTATAGAAAGAAAAAAAAAGAATACTCTACTTTTGCTAACAATTTATCTTTTTTTATTTGCAGACTTAGGAAGTTGCTCTAAATAATGAACTAATAAGAGGAGATCTGTTGATTAGATGGATATTTTAAGGGAAAAACTTGATATAGGTAATGGATCTTCATATGATTATAAAATAGTCTTAATTGTGATATTTCACTATAAGAAGGTAATAAATATAAATATCTTATAATTTAATAATTTTACATGACTTAGGTAAGGGACTGATTGGGAAAAAAAAAATTCTTAAGGATCTGCATGGAAAGAAAGGGCAAGAAGAGAAAGATGGCAGTCTCTCTAGTAGTTCCCCCCTTTATTTCCAAGGATCAATACATTCTAAGACTAAGGGATAGATTTAGGAAGGCATACATGCTATGTTTTGGAGGATGGAATGGGAGCCTGTGAAAATACTGCGATTCCCAAGAAAACTGGGAGTTTTTGTGATCTCGAGAGAAACAAATGTACCTTGGTGTTTTTTGTATGTTGGCCCAGCAGTTCAGTTCAGTCACTCAGTCATGTTTGACTCTTTGTGATCCCATGAATTGCACCATTCCAAGCTTCCCTGTCCATCACCAACTCCCGGAGTTTACTCAAACTCATGTTCATTGAGTCAGTGATGTCATCCAACCATCTCATCCTCCATCGTCCCCTTCTCCTCTCACCTTCAATCTTTCCCAGCATCAGGGTCTTTAAAATGAGTCAGTTCTTTGCATCAGGTGGCCAAAGTGTTGGAGCTTCGCTTCAGCATCAGTCCTTCCAGTGAATATTCAGGATTGATTTCCTTTAGAATGAACTGCCCTTCTTCAGCCCACATTGGTCTATAGAAGGGCAGTAATATCAGTGACAGTAGAGAGCATGAATAGATTTTAAATATGATAACATCCTTCAATGTCAGTGTGGAATCTATGCCCATCAGCTTTCATACATGTATAATCTCTAAGTTATTGATTATGCTTATCTAAGATAATCAGAAATTTCTAGAAGTTCTGGCATAATATATTTTATAATTCTTTCAGTAGAGAATTTAACTAAATGTTCTTATAAATACGCAAAAATAAATTGAAATAAATGGAAAACTGTTCTTCCAAATAAAGATTTTAAAATCACAGTTTGGCTACAGGCAATAGTACCAAGCGTTCAAGTGAAGACATTTTAATTTTTCTTGTGTTGCTGTAACAAATAAGCACAAAATCAGTACCTTAAAACCACACCAATTTAACTGGAACTCCAGTGGACCAAAAAAAAAAAAAAAAAAGAGAGAGAGAGAGTGAGATAATCTGGACACATACTGTATATCTTTTAGAAAAACTAAATCTCAGTGGACCACAGACCTAAATATAAAATATAAAAACTATAAAAATCCTAGAAGGTAACACATAGGAGGAAAGTTAGATGACCTTGGGTATGGCAATGAGCTTTTTGATACAACAAAAGGTATAATATATGAAACGGATAATTGACAAGTTGGGCTTTTTAATTATTAAAAACTTTTTTTTTTAGAAAAGACAATTTTTGAGAGAATGAGAAAACATGCCACACACTGGGAGGAAATATTTGTAAAATACACATCTGATAAAGAACTGTTACCCAAAATAGTCAAATGATTCCTAAATATCAATAATAATAATAAAAAAACAACCCAATTAAAATGATCCATAAACATTAATAGATGTCTCATCAGCAAAGATACATGTAACAAAAAAGCATGTAAAAATATACTCACATGAAATATCATCAGGAAAGTGCAAATTAAGCAACAATTAGATTCCAGTGCACACCTGTTAAGATGGTCAAACTGACAATAGTAAATACCGGCAAGAATGTATAGCTATCAGAACTCTCATCAATTGCTGGTGAAATGCAAAACACTGCAGTCACTTTGGAAGAAAATAAGATGTCTTATAAAATTAAATGTATTCTTACCATTCGATCTAGCAATCATGCTTCTTGTCATTTACCCAAATGAGCTGAAAATGCATGTCCACAGAAAACCCTGCACATAGATATTTATGCTGTTGTTGCTCAGTCACTAAGTCACGACTGACTCTTTGCCACCCTATAGACTGTAGCATGCCAGGCTCCTCTGTCCTCCATTGTCTCCCAGAGTTTGCTCAAATTCATATCCATTGAATAGCTGATAGTATCTTGCCATCTCATCCTCTGCCATCCCTTGTGCTTTTGGCTTCAATCTTTCATCAGGGATTCTTTCCAATGAATCTAATGTTTATAGCAGCTTTATTTATAATTACCAAAATTCAGAAGTAACCAAGATATCTTTCTGTAGGTGACTGGATAAATAAATGGTGGAATATTATTTAGTACTAAAAGAAATGAGCTATCAAGCCTCATGGCAGAAAGTGAAGAAGAGCCTCTTGAGGAAAGTAAAAGAGGAGAATGAAAAAGCTGGTTTAAAATTCAACATTCAAAAAACTAAGATCATGGTACGGTCCCATCACTTCATGGTAAGTACATGGGGAAGCAATAGAAACAATGACAGACTTTATTTTCTTGGGCTCCAAAATCTCTGCAGATACTGACTGCAGCCATGAAATTAAAAGATACTTGCTCTTTGGAAGAAAAGTTATGACCAACCTAGACATATTAAAAAGCAGAGACATTACTTTGCCAACAAATGGCCATCTAGTCAAAACTATGGTCTTTCCAGTAATCATGGATGTATGTGAGAGTTGGACCATAAGTAAAGCTAAGTGTGAAGCATTGATGCTTTTGAACTGTGGTGTTAGAGAAGACTCTTGAGAGTCCCATGGACTGCAAGGAGATACAACCAGTCCATCTTAAAATAGATCAGTCATGGGTGTTCATTGGAAGGACTGATATTGAAGCTGAAATTCCAATACTTCGTCCAGCAAAGCCTCATTGGAAGAGACCTTCATGCTTGGAAAGATTGAGGGAAGGAGGAGAAGGAGATGATGGTTGGATGGCATCACCAACTCAATGAACATGAATTTGAACAAGCTCTGGGAGTTGGTGATGGACAGGAAGGCCTGGTGTACTGCAGTCCATGGGGTCACAAAGAGTTGGACATGACTGAGTGACTGACTTGAACTGAACTGAGTCACTGAACAACAACAGCAAGCCAGGATAAGACATGGAGGAAACTTAACTGCATATTTCTAAAGGAATCAAAAGGCAATTGTAAAAAGCTACATACTTTATGATATCAGTTATACAACATTCTGTAAGAAGCAAAACTATGGAGACAATAAAAAAAAGAAGGAGTTGTTGGAGGAAGGGATGAATAGGTGGTGCACAGAAAATTTTTACAGAAAAGAAAAATATTTAGGGTGATGTTATAATGGTCAATATATTCCATTTTATATTTGTCCAAATCCATGAAATGTACAACAACAAAAATGAATTTTAATATTAACTACAAACCCATATGCAGGTCAGGAAGCAATAGTTAGAACTGGACATGGAACAACAGACTGGTTCCAAATAGGAAAAGGCTGTATATTGTCACCCTGCTTATTTAACTTATATGCAGAATACATAATGAGAAACACTGGGCTGGAAGAAGCATAAGCTTGAATCAAGATTGCTGGGANTGAACGACTGAACTGAACTGAGGTTGGTCATAACTTTCCTTCCAAGGAGTCAGCATCTTTTAATTTCATAGCTGTAATCACCATCTGCTGTGATTTTGGAGCCCCCCAAGATAAAGTTTAACATTGTTTCCACTGTTGCTAATCTATCTCCCATGAAGTGACTGGACCAGAAGCCATAATCTTAGATACTATCAAAACACTGCAGTTAATATTATGCATCTTTGGTCTACCTTTGACCATGAAACAGTTCCTGCTGACTAGAATTAAGAATTTTTGATAGAGTTAATTATGTTAATGTTACTCTCATCCCCAAAATGCAAAAAGAACATGTAAAAAGAAGATAAAAGTGACATCTTCTGGCAATGAACTCTTACCCTGTCTTCTTGACACTAAGTTCCCCAAATTTCTTTGAATATCTCTAGATCAATAAATCCTGGATATGTATCAAAATTTATGAATGTGTTCATGTCCAGTAGGGAGGAATATTTTTCTTTTAATATGTCTCTTCAAATTTTATCAAAAATTTTCGCTGACTGTCTTTATAATATTTCCTTTTCCCTCTCCATCTCCTTTATAGATTCTCGGCATTCTAAAAACACTAATGATTTTGTGTTGTTTTCTTGTCTCAGAGAAATTGATCCTGTAGCCTTACATGCACACTAAAACATTGGAGTTTAGTTTAGTTTTAGAAATATTGGCATTTTTAAAAAGCTACATACTGAAAATTCTGTAATGAGAAAGAATTCTTAAAACTTTAGTTATTTAGAAACAAAGATTAATTTCAAACATAAGTTGATGATCTGAGCAGTTTGCTTCTTATTATAAACAGGAAAGTAAGGAACTTAGATTTTTGATAAGTCAGAAATAATTTTTTATTTATTTTTTTAATTGGAGGATGTGAAGTGAAAGCCACTAAGTCGTGCCTGACTCTTTGCAACCCCATGGACTGTACAGTCCATGGTATTCTCCAGGCCAGAATACTGGAGCAGGTAGCCCTTCCCTTCTCCAGGGGATATTCCCAACCCAGGGAATATCCAACATCTCAAACCAACATCCCCCTCATTGCAGGCAGATTCTTTACCAGCTGAGCCACAAGGGAAGCCCATAGTTGCCTTAAAATATTTTGTTGGTTTTTGCCATATATCAACATGAATCAGCCATAGGTATACATATGTCCACTCCTTCAGAAACCCCCTCCCATCTCCCACCCTATCTCACCTCTCTAGATTGTCACAGAGCACTGGGTTTGAATTCCCTGTGTCATACAGTAAATTCTGATTAGTTATCTATTTTACATACAGTAATGCATATGTTTCTATGCTACTCTTTCAACTGGTCCCACTCTCTCCTTCTCACACTGAGTCCGTAAGTCTATGTATGTATGTATCTCCACTGCTGCCCTGGACATAGGTTCATCAATACCATCTTTCAAGATTCCATAGATATGTTTTAGTATANGTAAATTCTGATTAGTTATCTATTTTACATACAGTAATGCATATGTTTCTATGCTACTCTTTCAACTGGTCCCACTCTCTCCTTCTCACACTGAGTCCGTAAGTCTATGTATGTATGTATCTCCACTGCTGCCCTGGATATAGGTTCATCAATACCATCTTTCAAGATTCCATAGATATGTTTTAGTATATGATATTTAATTACTCTTTGTCTATTTTTTTAATTTCATTGTAGAATAAGCATAGACAAAGGCATTATATCTTGTTGTGAATAGTCAACAATTTGAACCACTGAACTTGAAATCTTCACACATCATTTTTAGGACATATTCCATTTGGAATCTGATTGCTACTTACCTCTTCTAATATTATATCCCAAGTTGAAATTTCATTGCTAAAGCAGGATAATTCTCAGGCAACAGGGACCATCCCAGGTAAACTAGGACAAATTGGTAACCTTAATTCAGAGTTTGGAATTTTATGTCTGAACACAAATTTAGCCTATGGGCTGTAAAGCCCTAACAAAGACATAATTTAAAAAAGAGAACAAAAATGCAGCCAATTCCACTCCAAGCTAAAGACACAGAGCCCAACAGAGTGTTCTTAGATTGTCTTGCTCTAGAGTCACATTGTTTCACACAANAAACTAGGACAAATTGGTAACCTTAATTCAGAGTTTGGAATTTTATGTCTGAACACAAATTTAGCCTATGGGCTGTAAAGCCCTAACAAAGACATAATTTAAAAAAGAGAACAAAAATGCAGCCAATTCCACTCCAAGCTAAAGACACAGAGCCCAACAAAGAGTGTTCTTAGATTGTCTTGCTCTAGAGTCGAATTGTTTCACACAAAGTTCATCTCAGAAGTTTGGGAATGATTTTTCATATCCCTAATTGCCTGCTCTACATTTTTCTTTGGGGATTTACACAAAACTTTTCTGAATCTATTTATACTTTAATTATGCAAGTATGTTAGTAATGACCGTAATGCAAATAATACCAATATTGGCATGACAAAATAAGGAAAGTCAAGAGCCAAAGCTTTGCAGACACACAGCCATAAGTGGTTCGTGTTGTTCAGTTGCTAAGCTATGTCTGATTCTTTTCAACTCCGTGGACTACAGTACGCCAGGCTTCCCTGTCCTTCACTATCTCCAAGAGTTTGCTCAAATTCATGTCCACTGAGTCAATGATGCTATCTAACCATGTCATCCTCTGCTGCCTTGGACAGCCCTTTTGTAGTTTATGACTCTTGACAAGAGACTCCATTTAACTAAAATTTAGTTCCTTCACCTTGTAATGTGTTTTTCTGTAAGGAAGCAGAAAAACACATAAAGTTCCTAAAACATAAAGTGTATGTTGCATGCCCAGTCATGTCCAACTCTTTGCAGCTCCTTGGACTGTAGTTTTCCAGGCTCTTCTGTCTGTGGACTTTTCCAGCTCAAAATACTGGAGGGGGTTGTCATTTTCTATTCCAGGGGATATTCTCAACCCTAGAATGAATACACATTTCCTGTGTCTCCTTCACTGACAGGTGGATTCTTTACCACTGTGCCACCTGGGAAGCCCCCAAACACAAAGAGATCTTAGTAAATAGCCATTTTTATTGCAAATTGGGATTTATTGTATAAATTAAGAACTTAAAAATTTAATGGCACAAGATTATATATTTACAGCTTCAAGATATGCACAAAACAATTCATCAAATTTAATGAGGAATCAGGCTTTGCCACTTTAATATAAAAAGGCTTAGGCCTCAAAGGTCTACAGCTGTGACAAAGTAGCAGACTTGTCATCCATAAGCTTTATGATGTAGCTATCCTTGAAGAGTTTTGTGTAATTACCTGGGTCAAACATTTCCAGGTTCATGAAGTTGCTTTAAAAAATTATGAGTCACCTGTGCAAAAATGATTCCAGATGGTAGATAACATTGGAAGAAATATTTCCCCCACCTTAAAATATATCACTCACCCTCTTTTTACTTGTTTTATATATTTTCTTCTCTGTAATTCCTCTAATTTGACCCATTGATTGATCTGCTTTCCTGACTTTCAAACTTTCTTCCTCACTTAATTCATTACCCCTCCTGGCCCAGTATTACTTTGACAACATGATAATGAATTGCCCTAGTGAGAGCTAAATTGCCACCACTTCTGCTTCATCTCTCTCTCTCTAGCTGTCTCTCACACATACACCCACACACTCACACATCTTTTAGTGTCCTTACTGATAATACTGGGCAAGATTGGCCTGGTCCCCAAGCTATTCAGGGACAAAATTACTCTGATGCTTTCTTCATTTCAGCATTTTTAATGACATTATATAGATGTATATCTTATTGTTACATTCCCACTTCACTGTTTTATGGCAATTTACTGCAATAAGAATGTATTTCACATTTGGACTGCTATTAAAGGTAGTATTTGTAATATTAGTTCACTGTTTTGTTAGTTACTTCTTTACTCCTTTAAGTGTTTATAGCGTTGAAGATTCTACATTGTATAGGCTACAGTTATTTTGAAAGAAAATTTATAATCATGGTCTTTCATGATCAAAAACACTAAAACTTTGTATGATATCTTTACAACTTAAAAGATTAATTATTTCATGATCAATTTTAATCACAGAAGAAAAAACTCATCATGCTCACTTTGTGACCTGCAATCCTCATGATAAAGCAGTTCCTAAGACTGTCCTGAAGCAACTCATTCTTTTTCCAATATGATGCTCTTAGTTGTTGAAAAGAATGTTTTGCGAAAGATGTGCAATGGTCTGCTCTTCAACTGACTCTTCAATTTTGCTTTTGAAAATAACTCATTTTTGGTGCTGAGGTGTTTTGTGTGACAGAGTCCTTAATTGCTCACTTAACAGACACTCTTAGCCAATTTAGTCCTGAGCACTTTTCAATAATTCATAATTCCTTAAATGCTCAAATCCCTTGCCTACATTTAGAAGGGTAATTGTGACTATGACTATGTTAGGATCACTTGCTTCTTTATTACAAGACAGCAATTTTCAAATCATCAGCCTTCCTTTTCTCTCATAATTATCTATTAAAAATTAGCTTTATTAATGATTTGGAACAATCGTTTCACAAATAATATTTACTTGTTTCTTCTTATTGTTATAATAATCTGTAAAGTATCTTTCTTTTCTTAAGAAATGTGGACATTATATAACAATTGCCATTACTTAAGTAGAGCCATGTCTGTACAGGAAACAGTTTAGGAATAAATGAATGAGAAAGGAAAATGAATAATTATTGCATCAAAATTCAGTTATGTAAAATATGTCTGTGAAACTCTTAGGGTAAAATAATGAGCAGCAAGGCTGTTGCCTACCCATTCTCTCCTATTTAGGGTGTCTTCCTAAAACCATAATAGAGCTAATAAAAATGTAAACCTTTTGATTTTATAATGCAAGTTCATGGGCTTTCTGAATCGTAGGATCCTTCAGATTAACTCAAAGGTCTCTCATAAGCTATACACAAGACAATCTCACAGTGTATGGGACAAATTTTTATTTTTATCTGTTCTACTTTTCCTTGTAAATTTGTGTGAAATTCTGTGTGAAAATTTTGTAAAATTTGTAGTTGTTTTAGTGCCACCTTAATGTAGGTAACACAGATCTGTGTTTTTTTTTTTTTTTTTTCAATATTTAAATTGTATTCTCCCTCATTTCTCTATTACCAAGTTTTCCTTGTGGCTCCGATAGCAAAGAATTTGCCTGCAATGCAGGAGACCCAGGATCGATCCCTGGGTTGGAAAGATTCCCTGGAAAAGTGAATGGGTACACACTCCAGTAATCTTACCTGGAAACTTCTAGAGACAGAGGAGACTGGAGAGCTATAGTCCATGGTGTCACAAAGAGTAAGACATGACTGAGTGACTGACACTTTCACTTTTCACTTTTTTATTAGTCTGGAGGGATAATTTGTTGTTGGGACTTTTTTGTCCTTCATGGTAACAACTGCTCCTTGTGACTAACAAAAGCTTCACAAGATTAGCAGGAACCTTCTGGAAAATATGTGCTTGATTGCATGTATTTCCCTTTCACCAAAATCACTTATATATTGTCCTCACCTCCTACCTCTTTGGGGTAGTTTCTCAGAGCTATCTGAGATGATATGTCCCAAACTGCAGCCTTCATTTTGCCCCTAATAAAACTGAACTTGCAACTCTTATTTTATGTCTTTTTTTTTTAAGTTGACAATAGCTATGAGTTTAATACAAAGTTTGGAAAATTAATTAGGAAAAAAGACAAAAGAAACACAATAGAAAAAGGGGAAAACATAAATAGGTCGTCAGCAAAGTGCAGAGGAAAAACAGTCACTGAAAGCTCTTTAACTTCTCTAAAAGCTAAAGAAATGCAAACTGAATAAAAAATGAGATACTATCTGCCATCTTCTGTTGCACACAAAACATGCAACAATAAAAGGAGTGATAAATCCATCGTTTCTGGAAATTCCAGGGTTGAAAAAATAACATTTTCATTCATTGCCAGTAAAATGTGCATTTATACATAGTTTAAAAATTATTTGGTTTGCTTTATGGCATATTAAAATCACTTCCATTGTTACAAATTTATTCCGTAGAAATAAGAAGAAAGAATGTGCACTGTAGTGTGGTATGAAAGGAAGAAACTTTCTGTAAGGAATCTGATGTTAATCATCAATAGAGAAAACAATACAGTCTTTTATAATCAAACATGGATTATTATGTAATCATTAAAAACAGTGAGTTAAGAGTTTTAGTAGTTAAATTGAAAGAATTTTTAGTATCATCCCTGAACCCCAAAACTATGTTTTCTATTATTTCACATTATGGAAATGGTTAATAATAAATCTGACATGGAGAATCATGTTTTACCTCTGGAGTGTGTGGGATGTGGGAGGTGAAAGGACAACAGAGATGAAAGAGGAATGGGATCACTAATGAATAAAAATGATTAAATAAAGGAGTGCTTGCAATAAAAACATCATGCATATGATGAACTTATTCATGCAAAGTTATCCATTTGGCTATCTATTTATTAGTCTACACTAGCATTAAAGAAGGAATACATTTATTCCTTTTTTNAATGGTTAATAACAAATCTGACATGGAGAATCATGTTTTACCTCTGGAGTGTGTGGGATGTGGGAGGTGAACGGACAACAGAGATGAAAGAGGAATGGGATCACTAATGAATAAAAATTATTAAATAAAGGAGTGCTTGCAATAAAAACATCATGCATATGATGAACTTATTCATGCAGAGTTATCCATTTGGCTATCTATTTATTAGTCTACACTAGCATTAAAGAAGGAATACATTTATTCCTTTTTTTTCCCCTTCATTGCCTTGAATTTTTACAATGATTAACTCACATCATTAGACGATTAGGAAAAATGAACTATTTAAATTTTACAAAAATATGACTTCAACAAAAAAACTTTTTAAAAATAACTTGATCATGTCTCATTCAATTAATTATTAAATGAGGAAATATAGCTATTTTGAATTGAAAATTCTCTTTCAAAATTTGAGGGTCAGACTCATGATCATCTTTTATTGCTTTTGTTTATGAGAAAGAAGTGGTGAGTGTACTCCAGGATAAAGGGCAAGCTATTTCCATTTAACTTCTCTCCTCTTAAAGAGCTACTTAAATTGATATTTGATGTTCTGAGCAATATGTATGGCTGTATAGCTCTTTGTATTAAATTTGTATACATTTTTCTTTGTACATTAAGATAAAGACAATTGAATAATTTGGCCAAATCCAAGGAGATGATTTAGTTCATTCGCATTTGTAAGTTTTCTCTGTCCATGGCTGGAGTGTAAATTACTGAGAATAGTAAACAGGTCTCACAGAGCGTCTCAGGAAAATGCCTTTTTCAAGACCACAAAGAGCAGTATGAAGAGTCAGTCCATCTTTTCAGAAGTCTCCTACAGGACCAAAGAAGTGATTAGTCAGAAGAATAATGAGTAAGCAAAAATGTCAAGACAGCTACTGCAATTTTCCTTGGGAGAAAGGCCATGACAAACATAGACAGTGCATTAAAAGGCAGAGACATCACTTTGCCAACAAAGGTCATACAGTCAAAGCTTTGTTTTTTCCAGTAGTCATGTACTGATGTGAGAGTTGGGCCATAAAGAAGTCTGAGCAGTGAAGAATTGATGCTTTCAAACTTAGGTGATGGAGAAGACACTTGAGAGTCCCTTGCACAGCAAGGATATCAAACCAGTCAACCCTAAAGGAGATCAACCCTGAATATTCACTGAAAGGACTGATGCTGAAGCTGAAGTTCCAATACTTTGGCCACCTAATGCAAAGTGTTGACTCGTTTGAAAAGACCCTGATGCTGGGAAAGATTAAGGGTAGGAGAAGGGTGCGACTGAGGACGAGATGGTTGGATGGCATCACTGACTTAACAGACGCGAATTTGAGCAAATTGTAGGAGATAATGAAGAACAAGGAAGCCTGACATACTGCAGTTCATGGGGTCACAAAGAGTTGGACGAGACTTACCGACTGAACAACAACAAAATAAAGTCGTTTTTCTTTTCTTAATGATGAGAAGTCATTTATTGTGATAGATATTAAATACACATATATTATATGAAATTATTTAGCTGAATTAATGCTTTATTTCTGTGAGTTTTGTAATTTTAAAGTATACATGGGTTTCTGTTTCCGATTATTTTGTAAGTTTTCATCAGTTTGATAACTGGGTTTAAATCAGGTATGCATAATATACAACAAAATTGTGTGTTGGTAAATGAATATGAAAATCTGAATGAAACACATAGGCATGTCATTGTCTTCCATCATCAAATAAGATATATTTGGTATATTGTTAGCCACTAGCACAATCATTTTACTATCTGTGAGAAATTTAAACAAATGAAACTTTTTATATTAAAAGGTGATAGAATATATTAACATCATCCCAAAATATGCCACTCTGGCATATTGACTACTTTGAGTTAAAGTTGCATACAAGCAGTAAGAGCCATATCTTCTACCCCTGGGTTGAGAAAATCCCTTGGAGAAGGAAATGGAAACCCACTTCACTGTTCTTGCCTGGGAAATTCCATAGACAGAGGAGCATGACAATCTAGAGTGCAGAGTATTGCAGAAGAGTTAGACATGACATAACAACTAAACAAAAACAAACAAATAGTATAATAGTACAGCAAATAGTACATAGAAGAAAAGCACTCTGACCATTCTTTTTTTCTTAAAGAGATGAAATTCCCACGTGAAAGATGCCCTTCCTGTACTAGAAGGAAAGTATCATTCTTATCATTAAGAATAAGAAATTGAGACGGAGACAATTCTGTGCAAATAGACGTTGGTAAAATAATTTATGTCTTCTTTTAGCTGCCTCTCGTAACTTAGCTACTTTCCACAATTGCTGGTCTTTACAGGTTCATCGTTTCTTGGAGGCTTCATTTCCTTTTGAGGACTTGTGTCATGAAAAACTTACTTAAACATTTGTGCTTCCTTGTTAATCTGTCTTATGTCAGTTTAATTCTCAGATTCAGATGAAAAACCTAAAGAGCGTGGAGGTAAAATTTTGCCTCCCCTACAATATCAAATGGAAATTTTAATAACTTTTATTTAAATCTAGCTACTTAGTTCTAGAAAATGTCTTATGAAATAGGTGTGCCAATCTTCTAGTTTTGAAAATAAATGGATGCATACTAATTCACTAGCATTTGTGTAATCTAAATAATTTTATGCAGAAGGAGAAACTTCAATTCCCAAAGTCAATCAATTCTCTTTTCTGAGGCTTTAATAAAGATGTTAAAACACACCAGACTTCACAACAACCCTAATTCAGCCTCATATTCTTTGACATTTTATCATAGTGATTGATTTCTTCATTGTCCTCCAGTATTTTTCAATAGTGTGGCAAATTATTTTTCTCTTTTCTAGAAGATATTCCAAACTAAGTCCTTTCAAATTAACTTGTAGAAATCAAATTTCATGCACCATATTTACTAAAGGTCATATAAATGAAATGTTTTTAAATTTCTTCTTTAACAATTTGTATTTCTATTGGGAAGAACTGGGTTAGAATGATTTCTGCATAAAACAAACATGTGGCNGACATGGAAGCAACCTAGATGTCCATCAGCAGATGAATGGATAAGAAAGCTGTGGTACATATACACATCGAGTATTACTCAGCCATTAAAGAGAATACATTTGAATCAGTTCTAATGAAGTGGATGAAACTGGAGTCAATTATACAGAGTGAAGTAAGCTGAAAGAAAACCACCAATACAGTATGCTAACACATATGTATTGAATTTAGAAAGATGGTAATGATAACCCTGTATGCGAGACAGTAAAAGAGATACAGATGTAAAGAACAGACTTTTGCACTCTGTGGGAGAGGGAGAGCGAGACAGTGGGGTGATTTGGGAGAATGCCATTGAAACATGTATACTATCATGTAAGAAATGAATCACTAGTCTGGGTTTGATACATGATACAGGATGCTTGGGGCTGGTGCACTGGGANATAACCCTGTATGCGAGACAGTAAAAGAGATACAGATGTAAAGAACAGACTTTTGCACTCTGTGGGAGAGGGAGAGCGAGACAGTGGGGTGATTTGGGAGAATGCCATTGAAACATGTATACTATCATGTAAGAAATGAATCACTAGTCTGGGTTTGATACATGATACAGGATGCTTGGGGCTGGTGCACTGGGATGACCCAGAGAGATGATATGGGGAGGGTGGTGGGAGGGAGTTCAGGGTTGGGAACTCATATGCACCTGTGGCTGATTCATGTCAATGTGTGGCAAAACCAATACAATATTGTAAAGTGAAAAATAAATAAATAAAGAAAAAAGAACCAGTCCCTCAAAAAAAAAATTAAAACCCCAAGTTGAAAATATTGGTAAATTTTTCAATACTAGTAAGTGGCAAAACACTTTCCTCTGTGTAATTAACCAGAATGATACTATCTTTTCATAATGAATACTAGGGAATCTTTCAGTAATGTTTAGTTATTTTGTAGCATAGCATCTTACTCTATTGACATGGATGACTGTTAAAATATAGAGTAACACAGACACACAAGTACATATTATTTATTATTTTAACATTTCTAATATGTTAAATGAATTATCTTACTTTTCTTCAAGCTATAACTTATAAGAAAAAGAAAGATCTACAAACGGAGAAGGCATTGGCACTCCACTCCAGTACTCTTGCCTGGAAAATCCCATGGATGGAGGAACCTGGTAGGCTGCAGCTCATGGGGTTGCTAAGAGTTGGACACGACTGAGTGACTTCACTTTCACTTTCATGCATTGGAGAAGGAAATAGAAACCCACTCTAGTGATCTTGCCTGGAGAATCCCAGGGACAGGGGAGCTTGGTGGGCTACCCTCTATGGGGTCGCACAGAGTCAGACACAACTGAAGTGACTTAGCAGCAGCAGCAGCAGGAGTATCACAAAATGTTTTTCTGCTTCTGTCAAATGAACATAAATCTAAAACTTCCAAAGAGAAAAATAGAAAGTATAATCAGTAATTGAGTGATCTGATGATTACTTAAAGACGTTGGTGATCCAAATACAGAACTCTCAATCCAGTTCTGGTGTTTGTTTTGTTTTTTTCTTTCTAACTAAAGAAGCATATCTGAACCTACCATTGAGGCAGCTTGCTTTTAATTTTAAGAAAAGTTAGGATTCCACTTGATAGATATTGTAGAGATGAGTTCCATTAACGTTTCAGTGAGAAGAAAGAAAGACCAAGTAATTGTTTCATCAATTTACACAACAATGTTTTCAAAACAAATTCTTTTTTGAGGATTTTGCTGCCTGAATTGTTCTAAATGCTCTGCTTCTATATACAGAGTATATAAACTGCACTTATCCTTTCATAGTTGCTCAGTCTTCCATGAAGCTTTTTGTAACCATTATTAACCATACCTACAGTAATGCTCTTTGCAAATCTGTGATATTTTTCTACTACATTTTTTTTTGTTTGTTGAGAATTCAGAAAAGGTTTATAGTTCATTATTAAGTTGTTTTAATTATTCAGTCAAACAATTAGTATATTAATATTGAGCACATGTTCTCCAGATCCGAATTTTATATTCTCCCCCATGTCATTTTTTTTTGTTATTCTGTTCATGCAATGATTAATGTTAATTGATTATCAAATATTAAGCCAACCCTAAAAGTCCGGATAAATCCTACTTGGTCACGATATATACATATATAAATATATGTATGTGTGTGTATATATATATATATATATATATACACACACACATTGTTGGTTTCATTTGACTAAATTTGTTAAGAATTTTTGTATCTCTGTTCATGTGATATATTAGTTTGTAGTTTTCTTGTACTGTCCTAGTTTTCATATTAGGATAAGGCTGGCCTCAAAGAATGAGTTAAAAAGTATCCCCCTCATTTCAACCCTTTAAAAGAAATTATAGAGAATTGGTCCAATTTCTTCCTTAAATGTTTCTTAGAATTCATCTATGTCTAGTGACTTCTTTTTTGGAAGATTATTAATTATTGATTCAATTTCTTTAATAAATACAGGCTTATTCAGATTATCCATTTCTTCTTTTATTAGATTTGGTAGATTGGGTCTTTCAATGAACTAGCTAAATCTATTTTGTAAAATGTTTTTCCTAATGGAGAATATTCAAAAGAGGTCTTTGAAGATGTATATGCAACATTCTTACCCTATCATATTACATATTTTACCTCAAAGAGAACATACTATATATAAATTGGATCTAGTTTGAGCCACAACCTGCACGATTTTTTAAACTTCTCTTAGAAGGAGTTCTGTAACTTTAAATACATTTTTTGCAATTCAAATTATTCTCTGCATCAAAGCATATATGAATATTTCATTTTTCAGGGCCACTACAAAATGAAAAAGAAACTTAGGAACAGATAAAAGTAGCCCAGGAAATTCTCTTGAAGTTCAGTGGTTAGAAATCTGTGCTTTCAATTCTAGTTTCCTTGGGCTATTTGCCCAGTAGTGGGATTGCTGGATCTTTTGGTAGTTCTATTCTAGCAGATAAGTGGATAACAAGGTCGTGGTACATATACACAAGGGACTATTACTCACTGTAAAAAAAGGAACATATTTGAGTCAATTCTAATGAAGTGAATGAAGCTAGAGACTGTTATAGGGAGTGAAGTAAGTCAGAAAGAGGAAGACAAATACTGCATATCAATGCATATATATGGAATCTAGGAAGACGACATTGACAGTTCTATGTACAGGGCAGTAAAGGAGATACAGACGTAAACAGACTTCTGGAGTCAGTGGAAGAAGGAGAGGGTAGAATGGTATGAGATAAGCGCATTAAACCATATACATTACCATATGTAACATACATAATCAGTGCAAGTTTGATGCATGGAGCAGGGCACACAAAGCTGAAGCTTTGTGACAATCAAAAGGAGATAGGATGGGGAGGAAGTTGGGAGGGGGAATTCAGGATTAGGGTGACACATGTTTACCTATGGCCACTTCATACTTATGTATTGGAAGAAACATCACAGAATTGTAAAATAATTATTCTCCAATTCTCCAATTAAAAAAAAAAAAGAAAGTAAAGAAAAGGAAAAGAAATCTATGCTATCACAGTCATGGACCTGAGTTCAATCCTGACTGAAGAACTAAGATTCAATAATCTATGCAGTGCAGGAAAAAAAAAAAAATCTATGTGGGGACTAAGACATTTTATTTTTTACTTTTTGAACTTATTTTCAATTCAAATTGAGGCTTAATGTTTCTTTTTAAATGAAACTCCTTTCTTTCTGGAATAAAAATCAGTGTCAAAAATTGGCCCTTTGAAAAAATGCAGGTATATGAATATAAATCTAATACAAGTTCTTAGACAACTAAATGTATACTTTTACCAAGGTATTCATATAGGTTTGCTGAATATTATGGAAACATTTTGGCACTCTTTCAAAGCTTGGTCTGGTAGCAGAAGATAAAATTTGTACTATGCAGATCATCAGATAGACAAGTAAAATAGCTTCTCGGTGCCTAAATAATGTATCTTTCTTATGAGATCTGAAAAGTTTGATGACATCTTAATATACATCATTTGGTCTGCCTCTTTTCCAGCTTTATTTTTGTATTTGGTTTGGTACAGAGACTGACTTTCATGACAGATTCTCAAAGGTTATTTCCGCATTGACAGAAAACAGATTTTCTAGGTAGATTGTGCTAGAGTTTGTGATAGATTTCTGGATGCCTGGCCTGTTGTGCCTATTTCTATCTAAAGTATCACTATCTAAAGCAAACAATGAATCCATTTACTCCTAAATCGACTGACTTAATACAAAAATTACTGTCAAAGGAAACAGTGGAACAGAATAGAATGTGTATATAAACTCAAAAGTTTGTTTGTATGTTTTAGCCAAATAGTAAACAAATTGTAGCTAGGTATTGGATGCATAATAAATGTAAGCAAAAACCACAAAGATAAATATTAAGGATATGCATTTTATTAGTAGCATTGTTAAGAACAATAATATCCAGTAATAATCCAGAATCTTATCATCATAAGAAAGGAAAATAAATACTTAATCATAAAACACAAGCATGTAGAATAAAGCATGCATTGTGTGATTTGATTGTCTTGGATCTTATTTCAAGGATATTTGTAGAAAGCTGTCTACTATATACTTTTATCTCCTCAAACTAGAGGATTTTGGTAAAAGCTTCTTTATCATGCTAAAAAATTCTGAGATTTCTCAGCTCTTAATCTCCAGTTTCCATGATAGTTGTTAATAATGCTTAGTTATATCTCTTTCTTTGATGTTTCATAGCTGTAGCAAAATTTTGTGTGTTAAACAGATTCTAAGGCAGTAAAAAGATTCTATATGATGTATATTCTGTATGTTGCATATATGTCATTATATGTTTGTCCAAAACCACAGAATATACAACATCATGAGTGAATCTTACTGTAAACTATGAACTTTGAATTATTATGACATATCAGGAGTGCTGTTATGTCTAATCCTTTGTAGCCCATTGGACTGTAGTCAACCAGGCTTTTCTGCCATGGAATTTTCCTGGCAAGAATACTGGAGTGGGGAGGCATTTCCTACTCTAGGGGATTTTCCAGACCCAGGGATTGAACCCATGTCTCTTGTAGCTCCTGCATTGGCATACATGCCAACTATTTACTGCTAGCACCACCTAGGAAGCACAAAGTTCATCAGTTATAACATATATACCACTCTAGTGGGAATACTGATTATGGGAGAGGCTATGTATGTGTTGGGGTAGAGATATACATGATATCTCTATACTTTTCTGTTTTTCTCTGAGCTTAAAATTGAATTATTTTAAAAAAAAGTCCTGAAAAAATCTAGTACGTTTTATAAAACTCTGATGTTAGGTCATGCAAGTGTGGGTCATTTAAAAAGATGTTGAGTTCAAACTGTTGCTAGTGATGACATGATTGCATATAATACTTCAACATTTGGCAAACTCTACCTGCAAAAAAGCAGTGACTAAAACTCAAAGGTGAAATTCCTAGGTATTGCTCAATTTGTTACTAAATCATAAAGGGAGAGTTGGTGAATCTCAGAAGAAAATCTTTTTGTCACTAAAGTGAATATCAAAATTATAAAAGTGTAAGTGTCTGTGAGAGCTTTGTTAACTGTAGTTTTAGAACTTCATTTTTTTTCTTTCCTGGATGTTTGTTATGGTATGAAAATTAAAGATTTTGAGTAATTGAGAGAATTTTTCAAGGCTCCTTTGTGCTCTTTTGGTAAAATGCTTGTTCCTGTCATTGAAGAGATAAATTGGGGATTATCTAACTGAGAATGAAAACTAAAAGTACCTTCTGCTACTGTTAGAACTATGGCTCTCTGTAAATAAATGCTACAAGTCACCTTGAGAATAAGCAAATAATGATAAGACCATATAAATAAACCATCATGGGGGGGTAAATGTGTGAATACTATTTAGAGATATTAAAGTGCACTCTGAGGTGTGGGCTTCTGTCGTGTCTCATTGTGAATACTCCCAGTATAAAACTGGTTACAGGAGAGACAAGTATCAGGGGAATTTCAGAAATTTTAGAAAATTTTCTACTATAAATTTTGATGCAGTAAAATGATTTTTTTTCCTTGCAGTGGTAGTGTAAAATCTTTGCAAGTTTCCATTTGAGGTCCCTTGAAATTAACATGCAGCCATGATGAAAACATCTAAGATTTTCCTCCTGTAATTTTCAGACCCATTTTATCACTTTTATAACTATGATGTCAGTTGTTAGAATTCTATAAAAGTCTCGTTTAACCTCACCAAAGATTTCTACATTTGAGTTGTCATCATAGGGCTTATATCACAGAATTTGGCTATCTGGCATATGATCAACCAGAGCATGTACTTAAGCCTTGGTGTTATCATTTTGTCCTAGCCTTGGTATATGTAGCAATAACTTACTTAGGAAATAGTTGAGAACTTAAAAGTTCTTTAATCTGTTGATCATTCTTAATTGTGTGTTCTACTATGGTAAAAATAATTGTTTCCCGAAAACATAAAAACCAAAACTTCCCTGGTGGTCTAGTGGATAAGACTCTGAGCTTTCAAGGTATGGGCCCTTGGTTTGATTATTGGTCGGGGAATTAGATTTCACATGCCACAGTTATGAGTTTGAATGTCACAACTAAAAGATTCTGCATGCTGTGATAAAGATTGAAGATGTTATGTACCACAACTAAGACCCAAAGCAACCAAATAATAAATAAATAAATATTTTTTAAAAAGTAAAAATCCATGGACTACCTCCAAAATATACTGGCTAATTGCATATATTGATCCTCTGGTTAATCACAAATTTAGGTATAATTTAAATTTAAATAGAATGATTTCTTCCATCTAGTCTGAATCTTCCCCTGGCAAGCATTCATGTACTAGGGATAGCTGATTACTTATTACGTAATTTTTTTCTGATATTTTCTTATTTTATAAACATAAACCAACTAAATTAAATATGAATTTTATAGTGGTATTCTATACAAATATGTTTAGTGTATAAATCATTCTTGGAAAGAAACTAGGTAACTGGATAGTCACTTCTGGAAATAAAAGAGTTGCTGATGTTTTTCAGTTGCTGAATCATGTCCAACTCTTTGCAACCTCATGGACTGCAGGGTTCCAGTCTTTCCTANATAAACCAACTAAATTAAATATGAATTTTATAGTGGTATTCTATACAAATATGTTTATTGTATAAATCATTCTTGGAAAAAAACTAGGTAACTGGATAGTCACTTCTGGAAATAAAAGAGTTGCTGATGTTTTTCAGTTGCTGAATCATGTCCAACTCTTTGCAACCTCATGGACTGCAGGGTTCCAGTCTTTCCTAACTTCCTAAGTTTGCTCAAAATAATGGCCATTAACTCAGTTGATGCCATTCAACCATCTCATCCTTTGTCATCCTCTTCTTCTGCCCTTAACCTTTCCAGCATTAGAGTGTTTTTCTATGAATAGGCTCTTCACATCAGCTGGCCAAAGTACTCGAGCTTCAGCATCAGTCCTTTCAATGAATATTCAGTGTTCACTAACTAGGATTGACTGGTTTGATCTCTTTCCTCTCCAAGCGACTGTCAAGAGTCTTCTCCAGCACCACAGTTCAAAAAGAACCAATTCTTTGGTGCTCAGCCTTCTTTATGGTCCAACTCTCATATCCATTACTACTAGAGAAACCATAGCTTTGACTATACAGACTTTTGTTGGTAAAGTGATGTCTCCGCTTTTTAGTATACTGTTTCGATTTGTCATAGCTTTTCTTCCAAGGAGATAACATTTTTTAATAGAAGAATGCCACAATTTAAAATAATACTCCTATGAATTGAAATATGGGTGTTAATAGGATTCCAAGGATGAAAGCTTGTGTGCTGAGAAATGTATATTTTTGATGAGTTACAAGGTTATCTCAATTTAATTATTTTTAAATGGAGGATAATTGCTTTACAATATTGTGTTGATTTCTGCCATATACCAACATGAATCAGCTATAGATATACATATGGAATGACAAGGTTTGAACAACATGAAGGAAAATTAAGTCTCTCAAACCAAGTCAGCAAGGGTTTCTAAAGTCTAGTAGAATAATGGTTTACCTGCCTCTTCCCTGAGAAATGATGAGTTTTGAAATTAGGTCAATAAAAAGTGATAATAAACTACTAGTCTCTAATGACTTTTATGTGCTGAGTAGAAACACCAAAGGTTTGCAAGGAATTTCTCAAACACGATAGGTAGAAAGGTTTTGGATTACGTATAATATTTGAAACATGAAACGCTGCATCCTTGGGATAAATCAAGGCCTACATCATGAAATTTGTCTTAACAAAATTAATACATTTCTTGAAAGACATTATCTTTACTGAGTTAGAACAATGAGTGAATAGTTAAACTTTATATATAGCAAGTTGTTGTTGTTCAATTGCTCAGTCATGTCTGGTTCTTTGCGACCTCATGGACTGCAGCACTCCGGGCTTGCCTGTCCTTCACCATCCCTCAAAGTTTGCTCTAACTCATGTCCTTTGAGTCAGTGATGTCATCCAAACATCCCATCCTCTGTCATCCCCTTCTCTTTCTGTATTTAAACTTTCTCAGCACCCAGGGATTTTATAATGAGTCAGTTCTTTACATCAGATGGCCAAAGTATGGAACTTCAACTTCAGTGTCAGTCCTTCTAATGAATATTTAAGATCGATCTCCTTTAGGACAGACAGGTTTGAACTCCTTCCAAACCAAAGGACTCTCAAGAGTTTTCTCTAACATCATAGCTCAAAAGCATCGATTCTTCAGTGTTCAGCCTTCTCTGTGGTCTAACTCTCACATCCATACATGACTACTAGAGAAACTATAGTTTTGACTATACAGAGCTTTGTCAAGAAAGTAATAATGTCTCTGTTTTTTTAATATGCTGTCTAGGTTGGACATAGCTTTTCTTCCAAGAAGCAAGCATCTTTTAATTGTGTGCTTGCATTAACCATCTGAAGTGATTTTGGAGCCCAAGCAAATAAAGTCTGTCACTGTTTCTATTGCTTCCCCATCTATTTCCCATGAAGTGATGGGACCGATGCCATGGCTTTCATCTTTTGAATGTTGAGCTTTAAGCCAACTTTTTCACTCTCCTCTTTCACCTTCATCAAGAGGCTTTTTAGTTCCTCTTAACTTTCTGCCATAAGGGTGGTGTCATCTGCATATCTGAGGTTATTGATATTTGTCCTGGCAATTAATAGTAATGAGAACATTTCAATTTTAGAACATAATTCATCTAGATATTGAGCATGAGTAGAATCACAGGAAAACTTTAGTCCTTTAGGTCTTGGTTAAAGGCATATAAAGATTTGTAGAGGTCTTAATAAATCCCAGAGGAATAACTGTCTGACATATGGTTGAAATTTAAAGGGAACGATAGAATTAACTATCTTTAACTAAAAGAATCCAAATGAAGTAGAACACAAACTTTCATTGCCAATTATGTAGAGTCAGATTATACTGAGAATAGATACTATTCAGGTATGGTTCCCCAGAAGAGGAGGGCATACTCATTTTATTTATGGCCCTGAAATTATAAAGTATCTATATCCTTTCCAATTGAATGACAGGTTGAGTATTACAATGGTTTCCAGTTTCAGAGAATACTGTGCAAGTTTGGCAAAATATTTAATTTGGTCGATCTACTTCTTGAGAAGTTCTGGTACAGTAATTGCACATAGCAATGGNCATACTCATTTTATTTATGGCCCTGAAATTATAAAGTATCTATATCCTTTCCAATTGAATGACAGGTTGAGTATTACAATGGTTTCCAGTTTCAGAGAATACTGTGCAAGTTTGGCAAAATATTTAATTTGGTCGATCTACTTCTTGAGAAGTTCTGGTACAGTAATTGCACATAGCAATGGAATTTTTGTTTTGTTATAAAGCTGACACATCATATTGAACTTAAACATACTCTTAGTTTAAAAGCAAATAATATGAATAGGTAACAATTAAAAATAGCTAGTTCTTGATTTTAAGTAGTAGAGATTTTAGGAATTTTCAGGAAAAAGACATCAAGAAATCACTTAATTAGGCAATTCTATTGTTCATGTAAAATCCTTATCAAGTTCTTGAGCAGATATCTTATAGCAGGGAAGAATGCTCTTTAAATATTTGTGAGAGACAGCTATGTGCTAAGATCTGAAGAATGCAAAGCATTTAGAGATAACCATACAGCATTTTTTGTTTATTCTCTGGTAGAAATTGTGCAACAATGGAGGGCTTTATAAATTGGCATTATAAAGGGTTTAACAAAGATTTATAAGCTTATCATTTTTAGTGATATTTTTTTCTTGTGCATTAAACAGTAAGATGAAAAAAGGCTGTGATATCGTCACTACAGAAACCCAATTGAACTCTTGCCTTTTTCCTCCCCACTTCAGTTCTTTAGGCAATGCTGGAAAATGTTTTTATAATATACTTCCAGCTTGAAGTTGGTTCAATATCTGAGAAATTCACATCTCTCCAGGACCAAGAATATGATCTCATTTACAAATAAGATCTTATAGATATAAGAGAAGGGAGAGGGAGACTTGGACACTGAAGCACACAGAGAGAAAGGTCATATGAAAACAGAGCCAGAAACGGGAATTAATGTAGCCACAACCCAATGAGGCTACAGTGATTGTCAGAAAAAAAAGTGAATTCTCCCTCAGAAACTTCAGAAGGAGCCAACCCTGCTGACACCTTAATTTAGAGTTCTAGTTGCTAGAACAGAGAGTACATTTGTGTTGTGTTAAGTACATCTGTGGTAATTTGTGATGGCAACACTGATGGAAACTGATACACCACATATAATTTTACATACCCCTTTATGAAAACATCCCCCTCTTAGATTTAATAACTGGGAAGATTGTATTTAGTTGTCTTAACTTTAAGGCCATTGTTTTCTGTTTTTTGTTTCTGAATCGTAGTTGACTCTTTTTTTATTGCTCTTTTGAAATGTTTAAACAAATGATCTGACAATGGAGATATTTCTTATCTGATTTATTTTTTGTTTGCATTTTAATTCAATTATTCACTTCAATCTAGCTAAAAGCTATTCAGCAAATGTGAGGTATGGAACTATTGTCATAGCTGCTACTTCTGAATATCCTTTTAAAGAACTAAGAAGCCTAACTCTGAATTTTTAAACAAACCCAAAATTTTTGGATCTCATAACTGGATTGCAACCCAGTCAATTTTCACAAGAAATATCCTGGAAATAACTGTTAAAACTTCTTGTCTAACATCTACAGTTTTTTTAAACCTCTTCTACAAGTATATGGTTTCTTAAGTCTTCCAGGTCTTTTTTTTTTTTTTTTTCATTATTTTTTCCCCCTGATGGTCCTTTTAACATATGAAGCTATAGCATTGATTGGATCCCTTAGATTTTGTGCTGCTAAAAATATTCTAAACTCTTATGCTTGTTTCTAATTGTATAGGCACTAGAACATTTTTTGAAAATGACTCTGAGTACACACAAAAACTATGGCTAAAAATCAGCCATGAATAATTATTTCTCTTATAACCAAGGTTTATCATTAAAAGGCAGAGAGAAACCATGAATTTTCATTAGCCATAAGGGGAGAGAAAAAGGACAAGAACAGAGCTATTGGAGGATATGTTACAGGAGAAGAAAAACCATGAAACAAATGCATTGATATCCAGGCTGCAGTTTGAGATGACCTGATAGAGAAACAGTTTTAGCTACTCAGATTGTTTATTTGCCTTGGGTAAGCCAAAGAACTGATGCTTTTGAACTGTGGTGTTGGAGAAGACTTTTGAGAGTCCCTTGGACTTCAAGGAGATCCAAACAGCCCATCCTAAAGGAGATCAGTCTTGGGTGTTTGGAAGGACTGATGTTGATGCTGAAACTCCAATACTTTGGCCATCTGATGGGAAGAGCTGACTCATTTGAAAAGACCTCGATGCTGGAAAAGATTAAAGGCAGGAGGAGAAAGGAACAACAGAGGATGGCATGGTTAGATAGCATCACTGACTCGATGGACAGAGTTTGGTTAAACTCTGGGAGTTGGGTACACAACTGAGTGACTTAAGTGAACTGAACTGAAGGATTTTACTAAACAAAAAATTCTGAGTTTTTTGGAAGCATCTTTATTCCAATAAAAATGTAGATATTAAATATTTTAAATTTTACTATTTTAATTTTAATGACCTTTATATATAATTTTATGCATGTCACAATCTCCCTAAATAACTATTCTAATTTTGAATTATTATCATAGAATGAAGAAAGATAAGCATATGAATTAAATTTTGAGAACAAAAGCATTTAAGTTACAGGAGATTGGAGCCTGGACCTAAACCAAGATGAATCTAAGAGCAATAAATAATCTTTTAAATAAATTACTACATTACTTAGATCCCTACATTGACAGATAGCCGATTCCATTTGCACACCTTTAAATCTTGCAATCCTTATCCAAAATAAACTTTGGAAAGATTTCTTTATGTATAACATTCTTATGGACAAAATGTGATAACTGAAGAATTTCTAATTCTCATAAAATCTTGAAAGATGATTCAAGATAAAACTTGTCCTAGAAAGATGCCAGTTTGATGAGAACTTCTAATCTTGTCAATCTTCAGGGCCAGCTTCCACAGAGCTATGTTCTAGCATCTGATCTATGTTCACTTTCTTTGTTATATATAATTTTTTTTCTTTTTTTTTTGGCAACAAAGAGTAACAAAAACCAACAGAGAAATAAATAGCAATACTGTTAGTAACAAGGCAGTTTTCCATTAAGGATTAGAGTTTTCAAATCTGGGTTTTCAAAGGGTTTATGCTAAACCCTTTGACTGTGTGAATCACAACAAAATGTGGAAAATACTTAAAGAAGTGGAAACATCAGACACCTTACCTGTGTCCTGAGAAACCTGCATGTAGGTCAAGAAGCAAGAGTTAGAACTGGACCTGGAACAACAGACTGGTTCAGATTGGGAAAGGAATATGTCAAAGTTCCTTGCTTATTTAACTTATATGCAGAGAACATCATGTGAAATGCTGGGCTGGATGAATCCCAACCTGGAATCAAGATTGCCAGGAGAGGTATCAACAACCACAGATATGCAGCTGATACCACTCCAATGGCCAAAAGCAGAGAGGAACTAAAGAGCCTCTTGATGAAGGTGAAAAAGGAGAGTGAAAATCTGGTTTAAAACTCAACATAAGATAAACTAAGACCATGGCATATGATCACATTACTTTATGGCATATAGATGGGATAAAAGTGGAAACAGTGACAAATTTTCTTTTCTTAGGCTCCAAAATCACTGCAGACTATGACTACAGCCAAAAAATTAAGAGATATTTGCTCCTTGAAAGAAAAGATATGACCAACCTAGACAACAAATTAACAAGCAGAGACATCATTTTGCCAACAAAGGTCCATATAGTCAAAGGTATGGTTTTTCATGTAGTCATGTACTGATGTGATAGCTGGATCATAAATGAGGCCGAGTGCCAAAAACTTGATGCTTTCGAACTCTGGTGCTAGAGAAGACTCTGGAAAGTCCCTTGAATAGTAAGATCAAACCAGTCAATCCTGAAGGAAATCAACTTTGAATATTCATTGGAAGGACTGATGCTGAAGCTGAAGTGTCAATACTTTGGCCACCTGATGCGTTTAGCTGACTCACTGGAAAAGATCTTGATACTGGGAAAGACTGAGGGCACACAGAGAAAAGGGTGACAGACAATTATGGTTGGATGACATCACCATCTCAGTGGACATGGGTTTGGGCAAATTTTGAGAGATAGTGAAAACAGGGAACCTAGCATGATGCATTCCATAGGGTCATAAAAGGTCAAAAATTACTTAGAAACTAAACAGCAACAACAACAATGGTTGTTTTAAGTTGATATCTTAAGTTTGAATTCATTTAACAACTCTGTATTGTAGTCCTTCCACATTTTTAATAGTTTTGATGCTACATGCTGCATCTTTTTGTTTTGTATATCCTTTAAATACCTGGTATGGGTAAAGATTTTTTTTTTAATTTTATTTTTTTAACCATCCCTACTAGCTTTATAAGTTTTTGATCCACTTCCACTAACTTTATTGCATTTTACCTTCACTATTGAGATTTTTCCTCTTGTAATTTTTATATTTCTATTTCTGTTTAGGGATTTCCCCTTAACATTCTTTATAAAGTTTGAAGTGGTACTGAAGACCTGTTTGCAAAATTCTTTATCTCTCTTTCAAATCTAAACGAGAGCATTGCTGAGTAGAATAATCTTAACTGTATATTTTTCTTCTCATTTTTAAATTTATTTTCCCCTTCCTTCTTGTTTATGGTGCTTCCACTGAAAAGTTGTCTTATAGTCTCATGGAATTATCTTGTATGTAACTAATTACTATTTCATTTCTATTTTAAAATTTATTTTTATTTATTTCTTTTTCTTGGTTACAATATGTTTTGGTGTGGACCTCTTTGGGTTGATTATGTTTGAGAAGCTGTGTTTCCTGTATTGCATGCCTGTTTCCTTTACTGAGTTATGAAATTTTCAGCTATTATGTCTTCAAGCAATGTGTCTTTTTTCCTTCTGAGAAACCACCTCCCCATAATACAAATGTTTTCATGCTTTATGTCATCCAGGAAGTTTCTTATTTCTTTAAAGTTGCTTTAAAACTCTTTTGCTTGGATAGATTTCCATTACTCTGGCTTATAGTTCACTGATCCATTCTTCTGTATCATCTAATCTACCGATTTTTAAAAATTTATTTCATTATTTTTAATTTATTTAATTATATATATATTTTTTGCTGTATTGGGTCTTTCTTGCTGCACATGAGCTTTCTCTAGTTGCATTGAGTGGGGAGCTTTCTAGTTGTGGTGCACAGGATTCACATTTTAGTGGTTTCTCTTGTTGTGGAGCACAGACTCTAGGGTGCACAGACTTTGTTGTGCTGCACAGGTGTAGTTTCCCTGAGGCATGTGGAGTCTTTCTGAACCAGGGACCAAATCCATGTCCCCTTCATTGGAAGGTGTATTCTTAACCACTGATCCACCAGGGAACTACTCATCTAATCTACTGTTGATTCCTTCCACTGTATTTGTATTTTAATTGTCATATTTTTCAGCTATGTTTCATTCTGCTTTATATGTTTTAACTCTCTGTTAAACCTCTTTTGGTGTTTTTGTACTCTTCTCCCATGTTTCTTGAGCATCTTGATGATTATTTGGTTGAATTCTTTGTTGTTAGATTGCTTACTTCCACCATGTTTAATTCTTATTCTGGGGTTTATTTTATCTCTTTATTTGTAACATATTTCTATATTACTTCATCTTGCTTATTGTGCCTTTATTTCTATATATTAGGTAAGACAGTTATATTTCCTGGCTTTAGAGAGGTTGCTTTATGTAAGAGTGTTTAAATAGGGCTCAGTAGCACATTCCTGATTGGTCACCAGAGATATTTGCTCTAGAGGTACTCCCTATGTAGCCTGTATGTACCATTGTGTTGTAGTAAGGCTGACTACTATTTTGCACTAGTAGGCAAGACTGGCCCCTGACACACCTGGCTGTCAGGAACTGCTTTGTGTGGAAGTAGCTGGCTTTTAGGGGTTGGTTCACGGTTCTGCCTGCAATGCGGGAGACCCAGGTTTGATTCCTGTGTCGGGAAGATCCCTTGGAGAAGGAATGGCAATCCACTCCAGCACTCTTGCTTGGAAAATCCCATGGTCGGAGAAGCCTGATAGGCTACAGTCAATGGGATCGCAAAGAGTCGGACATGACTTTACTTTCACTTTCAAGGTCCCTAAGAAGATGGCTAGAGGGGCAGGGGGTCCTCAGCTAGTAGCTGCTCACTGTTTGGTGGAACTGGGACCTTGTAAGGACATCACTTTGCCTGAGGGGTTCCAAGACTTGTGCCAACCAGCTGGTGATTGGACAAGCCCATAGCACTAATGGGCAAGAAGAAATTCTACAAGTCTAAAGGGCCATCTCTAACATGAATGAAACTGACAATCTCCATTGGCTAGGAGAAATTTCATCAATTTCTCCTCTTACCAAATTAATTGGTCAGGTTAAAGATACTTGAATAGACACCCCTAACAGAAACTGGGACTTTTTATCATGTACAACAAAGGGACCAAGTGCCTGGTAGTGTACAGAAGAGATGGTGTACACTTGGACCTACTTCTTTCTATATGAATCCCCCTGGTAATGAGAGTGAGCTTCTGCTTCACATATGGGGAAGGACTACTCTAGTCTTGCTTTTGCTCTCTCTCTCTCTCTCTCATCTCTCTCACCTTTACTAAAGATAACTGGGATAAGCCTCTTCTCATTTTGTAGAAAATTATTTTTCTCCCACTCTCTGTCAAACTTCTTGAAAAAATTTAGTATTAACAAGGGTAAGACAGGAGAAGGTACACCATCCCCACACATTTTTGTAAAATTTACCTGGTCTAGAGTTTAGAAACACCAACTGGTTTAAGATGTGAGTTAAAGGCTGAACTAGTAACTGAAATTACATTAATGTTATATTTCACCAACGATATCACAGAATTATTAGTGGAAGCTACACAACTCGAGAGACATTTTTCCCTACCTTTTGCTTATTCAAATTCCTTCTTACAACATCTTTGCTCTGTAAATAAAGATGTTCTCCTGAACTTTCAGTCCCATAGTATTAAATTTAGAAAAAGAGTATACAGTTACCTATTAATTAACAATTTCAATTTAAGCCTTAGCTCTTCCATAATGGATTAGGACAACATCAGAAGATCATTTTTATAACAAGTTAATTCAATTACTTGATAATTTTATCTTAGTTACACTTCTATCATAGATCTTTATTCTTATTCTAATATATCATTCTGATGACTCAGAGATCATAGATGCAAGAGATATCCCACACTTTCCCAGAGATAAAATATTTTGGTATCTAAATAGCTATAATGGCTCTACTGCAATATGGATGTAATGTTTACTAAGAAAGTTACAGCTAAAATGAGAGAAATGAAACTGTACCTCATTTTCACTAAAGACATATAAACATGACCTAATATCATGCTTGTAAAGTTTCAAAATTTTCACTAGTTCACATCTTTTTATATGATTTTTTCAATAATATTTTGAAACTATTTTCAAACCATGCTGTGATTGATGACTTTGTTGTTGAATATAACTCATTTTGGAGGTGCTATTTTTTCTCATTTCAAGCATTCTGCTATCTTCTATATGAAACCACTCACAAAGGTTTATGTGTAAATGAATCATGGAGTGAGAAAACAAATTCCCCACTCAATATTCAGGAGTTCAAATATTCAAAAGAAGAAAATGCGAAAAGAAATACTTTTTTTTTTTTTTTCTTTTGGTCTTGCATGCAGTTCCATGACACTTGATAATATATGCAATAACTTACAACACCTCTAATATTTGAACTTATGCTTTTAAATGTCTTTCTGACCTGGGAATTGAACCAGGGTCCCCCGCATTGCAGTTGGATTCTTTACCAACTGAGCCATCTGGGAATTCCTTTAAATGTTTATGGAAATATTTTATGTATATATATATATGTTTGAAATATTATGCTATTTTAATAATTGTATGTTTTAAAAAGAATAAATTTCTATATAGCTCTTTTACACAGAGTAATATATTTCAAAAGTAATGGTTTCACCCAACCACAGCTGCTGGTGAATTCCAATGATCAATTTCAAGGTAAGGAATTTTCACCATTAGTCTAATTCTCTTTTACAAATCATTTATCACTTATGCAAAGCAGTTAAAGTAGTCAAATAGCTGAGAAGATGAAAAATAATCCTAGTTCATTTCCAGAAATCTCTTCTCTTATCTTTATTTGATGAAGTGTTAAGAAGAATTTATTGAACTCAGTGTATACAAATGGTTTGTTCTCTTTAAACAAGCAATATGTAATGCCACTGAAGCATGGACCAAAAAAGTATTCCCTTAATGGATGTATGAATCAAATTCTTTCAAGAAGATAAAGCAATCTTTGTTCTAAAATATGAATGGTGGCTTTGCATAAAGAAAAATTATATGTTTAGACAGAAGATGATAAAAATATAAAAGTATACATCACAGGTATTTGTTAGAATTGATTAGTTTCTAAACTTGACATTTTTGTGAGTGTATATGATGTGTTCTTCTCCTGTGAACAACAGTCGTCTTGCCATGTACTAATACAAAACTAACTGACTTGCTACTCTCTGGTAACTTAGATTCCATGCATTGAGAGCCAGAGAAACATACTACTTAGAATATATGACATCTTTCTTTGAAAGTTTCTAAAAATTACCCTCTATCCACCCTTATCAAAAAATAAACACAAAACAAACAAACAAATAAAACTACCACTAGAGTAACAATAATCATATCAATGAAAAGCACTATAAACTTACTACAGGCTATTCTCACACTGCAATCTCTAGTAGTGACACTGAGTGTAACAGTGCCTTCAGTTCAGTTCAGTTCAGTTCATTAGCTCAGTCGGGTCTGACTCTTTGTGACCCCATGAATCACAGCATGCCAGGCCTCCCTGTCCATCACCAACTCCCAGAGTTCACTCAAACTCAAGTTCTAATTTTGTTCATAAGTATGCACTAAATTGGGTCAGGATAGTAATTTATACTAAATTTCTCTCCATCTCCAAATGTCATACAAAGATTTCCCAATCTTGGGTGTACTGTTCCATTAGGAAAATAAGGTAATTTTTTTCTTTATATATTTTTTTAAGTTATAGGATAAAAATGGTTTTACCTTAAGGAAAATAATATTACTTAGAAAGATGAATGTTTTGTTTAGAATATAAACTGCCAAATAAACGAAGAAGACATCCAAATATATGAGAACAGAAAGCAACATTTCTTGCCATCCCTAAATATAATAATTCTGGGACAAGAATGTTTTTCTGATTCTCTTTTAAATACTACAATGGAAAATCAAGAACTTAGACACACTTGATCCAGGGAATACTTGCTAATTGAAGATAAGACTGTGAACCAAAAACAATTCAGCTGATTATTAAAAATAGCAGTTTGTCCATCATGGCTTTCTGAAGACTCATGGCTTCTCTGAAGATTTCTCATCAATTCAGTTATTATATCACAAAACTTGCCCAATTCTAGCCAATTCCTCACTATGCAAGACCTGACTTAAATTCATCCAGCCCAGCGTCTAAAAATACTGACTTCCCTGACTTTCTCCTTCTGAGATCTATTAAGAATCTGTAAAAGCCTGATAAGATCATCTTTGCTTGGCCAAATGGGAGTTTCTGGTAATCTTTTAGTGAGTTGATGTTTGATAATTCTGAACCTCAAGGTTCAGCCAACATCCTGTTAAGACAATTTTGCCACCATAGTTCAATACTCTTGATGTGGAAGAGCTCATGTATTCCTGAGCCTCCTGCTCCAGAGGTCTGTTCAAATGTAAGAGTCAAGTAAAGACTATGTTAAATCTGAGATCCAATTTCTTTTCATCAAACTCTAAAAATAAATAAATAAATAAAATGATAATTTTATTTTCTCATTTAAGAATAAAGGGACCATTTTATTTATCTTTTCAATAAAGCAGATGTAAATTTTTTTTCCTACAATTCTTTTGCTTTCTCTATGATCCGAAAGATGTTGGCCATTTGATCTCTGGTTCCTCTACCTTTTCTAAATTCAGCTTGCACATCTGAAAGTTCTTGATTCACAAATTGATGAAGCCTAGCTTTAAAGATTTTCAACATTACTTTGGTAGCATGTGAAATGAGCACAATTATATGGTAGTTTGAACATTCTTTGGCATTGACTTTTTTGGGGATTGGGATGAAAACTGACATTTGCTAGTTAGAAGAGACAGATAAATCACATGTATATCTATACCTATGTCTACCTCACGATAACCATAAACCAAAATCTGTAATAGATATATGCAAAAGGAAGAGAAAAAAATAGAAACATAAGATTTCAGCTAATCATGAAATCATAAAAGAGAGCAAAAGAAGAAAGAGGAAAGCAAAGAACCACAAAAGTAATCTCAGAGAAAGTGACAAAATGGTAATAATACATACCTATCAATAAACACTGTAAATCAAAATGTATAAATAAACACTGCTAAGTCACTTCAGTTGTGTCTGACTCTGTGTGACCCTGTAGACAGCAGCCCAACAGGCTCCCCCGTCCCTGGGATTCTTCAGACAAGAATACTGGAGTGGGTTGTCATAAATAAATACTACTATCCAAATATATAGTGACTGAATGGATTAAAAAAATAATATACATATATATGCTGCCTGCAAGATATTCGTCTCAGATCTAAAGACACATACACATACACAAACTGGAAGGAAGTTGATAGAATTAATCTCCAATTAAATAAATTAATATTTTTTTAAAAAAGAAAAAAGTGTTCCATGAAAATGAAAAGAAAGCAGGGGTAGTGGTATTTACATCAGACTGCATGTATTTTAAACAAAGATTGTATATAAAAATAGAGGAATTGATCCAAGAAGATAGAACAATTGTAAATATGTAATCCCTCAACAAGGAACACATGAATATTTCAAGTAAATATTAACAAAATTATTGTGTAACTTACAGTAACACAATAACAGTAGGAGACTTTAATAGTTCATTTATATAAATGGACAGATCATCCAGACAAAAAAAAATCAAGAACACAATGATGTTAAATGATTAATTAGACCAAATGGAGATAGATATAGAATACAGAACATTCTCTAAGGTAGAACACATGCTCAGTCACAAAACAAGTCTCAATAAATTTAAGAATATTGAAATCATATCAACCACATCTTCTGACAATGGTGTTATAAGAGTAGAAATCAACTATAAGAAAAAAAGCTGCCAAAAAAACCCCACAAAAACACAAACACATGGAAGCTAAGCAATATGTTATCAAACATTTAACGGATCACCAAAGAAATCAAAGAGGAAATTTAAAAAAATTCCTTGACAAAAATGAAAATTGAAGCAACATAATGAAAGATCTATGGGATATGGGAAAAGAAATTTTAAGATGAAAGTTTATTTCTATACAATCCTATCTCAAAAAAATAAAAATATATCATATAAACTACCTAAACTAACAACTGAAAAAACTGGAAAAAGAAGAAACAATACCCACAGTTAGTATGTGTAAAGAAAAAAAAAGGTAGAAAAATAACACATGAAAATAAGAGCTAGATCTTTAAAAAGATAAAATCTTTAAAACTTCAGCTAGACTCATCAAGAAAAAAGAGAGCTGAAAAAATAACATTAGAAATTTAAAAAGAAAAGAACCAAACTAAGACCATAGAAATACAAAGAATTATAAGATTCCTACAGGCATCCACTAATAAAATGGACAAATTAGAAGAAATGAATATGTTTCTAGACATGTAATATATCTCATAATTGCATTAGAAAGATATAGATTGTATAAACAGATCAATTACCAGCAATAAAACTGAATCTGTAGTAAAACAAAGAAAAAAAATCCTAACAAATGAAAGTCATCAGAAAACCTCACAGTTGAAATCTATGACACATTTAAAGAAGTTACCACATAGTCTCAAAGTATTCCAAAACACTGAACAGGAAGGAATACTTCTAAACTCTTCCTGTGAGATTGGTATCACTCTCAGGCCAAGATCAGATGAAATACTCAAGAAAAAGGAAAATTAAAGTCCAGTATCACTGATGAACATAGATGCACAATCATGCAAAAAGACTGGATTCAACAATGTATTCACATTAACAGGATCATATGCCATGATTTTACCATTTATTCCATGGATGTTAGAATGATTCAACATATGTAAATCAAATGTAACAGGTCACATTAACAAACTGAAGAATAAAAATTATGTGATCATCTCAGTAGATGCACTGGTGATTATTTTTTAATACATAGAAATATGGAATCACTATGCTGTGCACCTGGGACTAACATACTGCTGGGTCAATTATAATTCAATGAAAATTATTTTTTACAATATTTATAACCATAGTCTGAGTACAAAATTTAACATATTTTCAACAAAATTAAAATTTAAAAATTAAAAATTATTTTACATATAGTTTCCCCAGTTATTTTATTCTAAAATATATAAATGATATGTTAAAAGTCAAAANATTCCATGGATGTTAGAATGATTCAACATATGTAAATCAAATGTAACAGGTCACATTAACAAACTGAAGAATAAAAATTATGTGATCATCTCAGTAGATGCACTGGTGATTATTTTTTAATACATAGAAATATGGAATCACTATGCTGTGCACCTGGGACTAACATACTGCTGGGTCAATTATAATTCAATGAAAATTATTTTTTACAATATTTATAACCATAGTCTGAGTACAAAATTTAACATATTTTCAACAAAATTAAAATTTAAAAATTAAAAATTATTTTACATATAGTTTCCCCAGTTATTTTATTCTAAAATATATAAATGATATGTTAAAAGTCAAAATACAAATTATTATTAATGTGCATACAATTTTCAAGTAAATTATTTAAATAAAGTGAATTTTGAATTTATTTTTTGAAGTTTAAGTCTTATTAGATATTTTCATAAAACTAAAATATCCATCTGTGAACTTTTAGTGTATTATACTAAAATACACTATTCTGAAATTAATCAGAAAAGATAAAAATATGCTATGATCTTACTTATACGTAGAATCTGAAAAAAAGAACTAAAATGTTGCAAAATATAAACCTCACAGATACAGAGATCAGACTGATAGATGCCAAAGGCAGAAGTTTGGGGATTAATTAAATGAGTGAATGTGCTCACAAGGTACAAATTTTGAGTTATAAAACAAGTTTTTGAGATGCAGTGCACAATATTGTGACTATAGTTAATAATACTGTATTGTATATTTGAAAGTTACTAATAGGGAGAAGGAAATGGCAACCCACTCCAGTGATCTTGCCTGGAGAATCCCAAGACAGGGGAGCCTGGTGGGCTGCCATCTATGGGGTCGCACAGAGTCAGACATGACTGAAGTGACTTAGCAGCAGCAGCAGCAGCGGCATGCAATAGACTAAGTAAATCTCAAAAATATATATATTTTGTAACTATGCATGGCAATGCATGCTAAGTAGATTTATTGGTGTGATCATTTTGCACTATACACAAATATATTTCATTACGTTGTGCACCTTAAATATAATGTGTGTGTGTGTGTGTGTGTGTGTGTGTGTATGTTTTAAATTGCTTGGGTCGTGTCCAACTCTTTGTGACCCCATGGACTGTAGCCCACCAGGCTCCTCTGTCCATGGGATTCTCCAGGCAAGAATACCGGAATGAGTTGCCATTTCCTCCTCCAGGAGATCTTCCCAACCCAGAGACTGAACCCATGTCTCCTGGCTCAGGCATTGCAGGCAGATTCTTTATCCCTGTGCCTCCAGGGAAGCATTATATGTCAGTTATATCTCAATTTAAAACTTTTTCACAAAGAAAGAGAGTAATGTAAATGTAAGCTGTTTTCTATATTTTGTTTAGCTGACATTTTTAGAATAGAATTTCTGTGAAACTTTTAGTGAAAACATTTTACTCACTTTTGCTTAACATCCTTTTTCGGCTCATTCGATTTCCAGTAAAATGCAACATAAAAAATATATCATTTTAAATGTGGCTATTGCAAACACTGTGGTGGTTCAGTGGTAAAGAATCCACCTGGAATGCAGAAGACACAGAAGTCACTGTGTTGTGAAAATTCTCTGGAGGAAGGCATGGCAACTCACTGAAGTATTCTTGCCTGGGGAATCCCATGGACAGAGGAACCTGGTGGGCTACAATCCATAAGATCGCAAAGAATCGGACACACCTGAAGTGACTAAGTATGCGTGTTGCACACACATGATATAGTTTTCTTTAAATCACTTGTGAAAACTGCATCAATTGTGCATCAGTTCATAAGGAAAACCAAACATCAGTCCCACACTATACATGGTAAACTATTTAAACAAGGAGGTACATCAAGTACGAAATTCCTGAAAAACAGAAGAATTAAAACAGCTCCACGTGATACCAGGACATATTAACTATTAGTAAACTAGTTCACATCCAAAGGGCAAAGCCTGAAGGCATAGAACGATATTCAAATAGATGCAAAGAAAATGCTACAGCTAGAGTCTTCTAAGGTCTGTCAAGATGCAAATTTTCTAAGTAGATCAATGAAAATAGAACTAGTACCTTATGTTATAAGGAAACTGAACACTGAGTTAAACTGTCAATTGGCAAATATACAAATTAGAGCCTCAAAATAGTAATAGATTCTATAAGTGAGAGTTGAAGAATAGGGGGGAAAGAAAGGTTTAGTTTACTTATATTTTTGTCTGAGTATGTATTTTATGCAGATTTTTTCCGCTTCATAGATTGTGAAACTTGAGGTGGTTCAAGAATAAGAATTAACAGATTGAAAAATCAAACATTTTTCTTTTCTCTCAATGTGTGCATGCTTGCGCATGCTAAGTTGTGTCAGACTCTTTGGGACCTCATGGACTGTAGCCCACCCGGCTCCTCTGTCCATGGAATTTTCCAGGCAAGAATACTGGAGTGGGTTACCACATCTTACTCCAGGGTATCTTCCCAACCCAGGGATTGTATCCGTATCTCCTGCATTGCCAGGCAGATTTTTTATCACTGTGCCACCTGAAATGATCCCTTTCCAAATAGTTTGGAAAGAGAGCAATCCAAAGCTATGTGTCTTCCTGTGTCCTAAGGTCTAGATAGTCATTTCTTATCCTGCTCAAACTTGCCAACGTACACACCAGATTCCCTTAGGACAAGTGTTATGAGAACAGTTACTGCCTGCTTCAGTCTCTATGGTGATAATGACAGAGAAAAAAGTATCTCTTATGTAACTGGAAACTGAAGAAGAATTAGATTTCTAGGTTAATATTCCATCTATCAGAATTGACTTTATAATAAAAATTATAGAGAATAGGTGGATTATAAAAATTAAGATTTATGGCATTTAACTACCATACTCTTTGGCAAAAATTTTTCTTTGCTGCCTTAAAATATATCTGCTCCTTTTTACACTGTAACTTGTCAAGGAACTCGAAATTCTCATTGTCAGATATTTGTTCAGTTTATTTTATATTTGGAGCCTCTGAAAATCTTCATTAAGTATTATCTTCCCTTTATTTATTAGCATGAATTACATTGTCAGAAAAATTATCAATAACCAGTCAATGCATTGAGATAAAGTGAATTTTAATGTGAATTTAAATCAAACTACAGTTTCTAACATGACAGTTAATCAGATAGATACTTGTTACTAGGGAAGAGAAGATAAAGAGTAGGTCCAGGTAAAAATGTCCGACCAGGAAAAAGGATTCTTGGTAGGACAAGGTAGCTTGAGGCCCAAGGTACATGATGTGGGCCCATTAGGAAGGAAGGGTTGCATATAGGTGTGTTGAAGGAGATTCATCTTAATATATAGTATAATAAAAGGAGAGAGCTCAAGATAAATTACCCACCAAATGGATGTTCTAATTGATTTACACTGATTTGAGGCTTTCCAGGAGGCGCAGTGGTAAAGAATCCATCTGCCAATGCAGGAGACACAAGAGAGGCAGGTGCTATCCCTGGGTCAGGACGATTAAGACACTGAGCACGCACACACACACACACACACACACACACACATATATTTTTTCAAATTCATCATTTGCTCCCCCAAAAGAAGAAAGCAGCTGTCTATAGCAAATACAACTATTTCTTTTATAAAATCTCCATTTTATTCTGACCCTTGAATTTGAGCCTGATAAGTGCCACTTTGATTCCTTTGATTTTGAAAATAATGTAAGCTATACAATATTGAGAATACTCTCTGACAGAATTCTACAGCCTCAAGATTCTTTGCAGGGAAAGCAATAGGAATTTAAGGCTTCCAACACTACTCCAATCCCTGCCCTTGATTTTGACAGATATTTACATTTTTAACAAAGAGAAGAGAGAGAAGTTATAGGAAATTTGAAATTATTAAAATACTAGTGCTGTTTATTTGGGTTTCCCAGGTAGCTGGAATGGTAAAGAATCTGCCTGCAATGCGGGAGACCTGGGTTCACTCCCTGGGTCAGGAAGATCCCTGAGAGAAGGTCATGCCTACACACTCCATTATTCTTGCCTAAAGAATTCCTTGACAGAGGAGCCTGTTGAGCTAAGTTCATGGTGTGGCAGAGAGTCGGACATGACTGAGTGACTAACACACGCACACACACACACAGTTTATTTAGAGCAGAGTGTGGATTTTACATACCTCCCTGAATGAAATACAAGTGTATTTTGGGGCTTTACCAGTTACAGTTGGATGGAATAGACTAATATACACACCCTCCAATCCAAGTGATGTATTTTTAATCTAAATATTTATCACATAAACATAAAAATATATTTTATTTTATAGAATTTGGGAACTGCAGAGATGTGAACATATATGAAATATGCTGAAAAATGAGAGATGTGTTTAGCAGAAAGATTCCTTTTAATCTGCTTGTATTCTAGGTGATGGTATATTGCAAGTTTTTTTATATTTTCCTAGATAATTACTTTTTAAATAATGACTAGTAGTTGGCTGTGTACTTGTTTTTTGTTTAGTCCCTAAGTCACATGTTCCACTCTTTTGCAGCTCCGTGGACTGTAGCCCATTAGGCTTGTTTGTCCATGGGATTTCCCAAGAAAGGATATTACAGTGGGTTGTCATTTTCATCTTCATGGATGTATACTTACAATTTGCAAAATGGATTGCTATGAAGTCAAGTCATTTTTAAATTGAGAGGAAAATACTCTCCTGCAAACAGAATGAGTCTTCAGGGAGTTAGACTCTGAGAGACTATTAATGACTGGCTTAGGCAGATTGCTTTCATTTCTGTGAGGGAGGAAAGTGAAATGCTTAATGGAGACTATAAATTAACATGTTATTAGCATGCCCTCTCATACTTATAATCTATCATACTAGGCCTTTCTGCTTAGATTACTTCCTTTTTGGCTCTCTCTTGCAAGCCACCACTTCAGTGACTGATTAGATACTGTCAGTGTAAGTGAAGTATCAAGATGCCACCATCCAAACATTAGGACTATTTAGACACATCAAGGTGTATAAATAAGGAGTAAATATACGTGTGCATGTGCTCAGTTATTTCAGTCATGTCCAGCTCTTTTGCGACTCCATAAACAGCAGCCCTCCAAGTTCCTCTATCCATGGGATTCTCTCAGCAAGAATACTGGAGTGGGTTGTAATGACCTCCTCCAGAGAATCTTCCCAATCCAGGGATTGAACCCATGTCTCCTGCATTTCTTGCATTGCAGGCAGATTCTTTACCAACAAGCCACCAGTGCAGAAGCCCAAGGAGCAATATAGGTATATGCTTTAAAAGATATTATTGTGACAAGGAATGAACCACTTAGAAAGAGATTGTTCTATAACANCTTCCCAATCCAGGGATTGAACCCATGTCTCCTGCATTTCTTGCATTGCAGGCAGATTCTTTACCAACAAGCCACCAGTGCAGAAGCCCAAGGAGCAATATAGGTATATGCTTTAAAAGATATTATTGTGACAAGGAATGAACCACTTAGAAAGAGATTGTTCTATAACATTAGTTCTGCTCAACTGCTAGTATATATAGCATTTATGATGTCATGGGAAAAGTCATGAGTCTAAAAATTTTATACACTATCCATGTTATATCATTAAAATAACACTTCAACATCACTCCATCACTTTTATCCAGTTTACAATTGAGTAAACCGAGGCAAAAAAAGATGACTTCATTCAAAACACAGCTGGTAACAAAAGAGTGAGAATTCAAACAAGGGAGTCTGGCGTACAACCTAGCCTTAATGTCTATGCTTCATACCATGCCTACCTTGGGTGATATCAATCTCTTTCACTTGAAGAAGCTACATTGGTGTCTATTGGAAGCTAGGGCTTTCAGTACTTTCACTGAAGAAATACACATTTCCTGTTTCCTAATTTCAGACCCTGTATCAGTTCCTTGAAAGAAAGGACAAATAAGACACAAGTTTATCTTTTAAGGGTTTAGAATTTAGCTAGTTAATATTCACTAAAATATTAGAAGGAAACTTTAGCATCTGAGGAGATGACAGAGAACTCAGAGGAAGTGATCACTGAGAAAGACTATAGCATCTTATTATTCAAAGAATTGAGAGAGGTAAAATTCTTCATGAAATAGATCACCTAACAACAACAAAATGGTAATTGAAAATATTGGAGAAGAATTGGGTTGGAAAGTCAGATACAGTGAATAGAGATTGTGGATGAAAGAAATTTGGGGGATGAAACCTGGTGGGAAAATTACAGTAAGGTAATGAAAATATTTTATACTGGGGGAGGGAAACACCAGAAAATTTTAACATGAAAGAATTCTGAAAAATAATATGAACTTTTTACCCCATGGTAGTATATGAAACAAATGTGTGATGACCTAAAATGTTGTGGTGTCATGCAGTGTGTTGGTGACAGATCCCTTCTCCATCCATGGGCTCTGCTGGAAGAAGGCACATTCTTAGTTTTCTATCTGTACTTGTTCCCTGAGATCAAGTGGAGATTAGATGATCTCCTCCCTCAGAGGTTCTTGATGATAGTAAATTCAAATGCATTAGTAAAAATGTTACATTACAGGGCCAAACATTCTATTTTAGGTTAGTTTTATACTTGGTTCTTTCATTTTGGTTAGGTTTGTTCTTATTTTTCTCTTTAGGCTGTGTGACCAATTTCAAATGACTTTTTATCGGGAAGCACAATTATAGGACATTTTGAGGGGACTGAGGGTCTATTTACTCTTAAACCCTCATCCTCCTAAAAGACTCATTAAAATATTCCTTTACTAAGAACCTAGTAAGCAGTCTTCTCAGGTCAGTAATTTCACCTTATTTTTATGAAGAGAAGTGATATTTCAGTGTGCTTGAAGTGTCCTTTCAAAGAAAACTGAGTGCTCTTCTGGAAATGAAAGATTTTATGTCATTAACCTTTTTATTATATCTCAAGGAGTTGGTGAATGTAGTCCATAAGAAAAAAACAAGTGAACAGGATAATTTTGGGGAAAGGATAACAGAAATATAGTAACATATATAATATTATATGATATATTATAAGCTTAGATTCTGTCCCATAACCCCAGAAAGATACTCTCACTGTGTTGTAAGCAACTGACAATTTTCTGTATGCAGCATTGGAACAGTTCCCTAGTGTTCATAATTCATCACTGTTATCTCCTTTTAATACTTGAAAGGCCTTTATTAAAGATCAGTTTTCTCCCAAAACAACATTTATCTTAAGTGCTCCCTATTAAAATGCTGCTGCATGCAAAATAGGTAACTCTGTTAACGCTTTAGCAGCCATTAATACCAAGAAAACTTGCATTCAGACAGCAAATTATACGTTTCTCAGATATTAATGGACTCAAAGCTATCTTATTGCTGCTTTTTTATTTGTTTTGCTGTCCCCTAATGAATAAGGTAGAAGAGAAACACCTCCACTGTGCTCCTAATTAGAGGTGCTATCTAGGCAGGGTTGCACCTTTAAGATAACACAAATTCAAACCTGCAAAGTAGAAGGAAATNTGCAGGAGATTCAAGAGATGCAGGTTTGATCTCTGGGTTGGGAAGATCCCCTGGAAATGACAAGCCACTCCAGAATTCTTGACTGGAAAATTCCATGGATATAGAAGCTACAGTCCATGAGTCCCAGAGAGTCGGACACACCTGAGTACACACATGTACGCACACATCACCCCTGTTCCTTTCAAGTCCACATGGTGGCACTAATCTCTGCAATTCCTCCAGGAATGCAGTATTGTTTTGGTTTTCTATGTTCCTAGGCATAGGTACTTCTTGTGGTTTCCATATGATTTTTCTATAATGATGGCCCTCATTGCACAGGTCAAGGAATCAATATTGGGATTCTACCAACTGCTGATAGTGTTTGTTTCAATTATGTATTCCTGGGGAACAGTTTTAGGATGAGTTTAGGGATCTAGTAGGCTCATATTGACATAGATCTGAGATAAAACTAATGTGATCACCTGACATCTTTAGCCCCATACTTTGATGAATATATCAGGGCGTTATTTGGGGTCTCCTGGAGTTAGTGTCCATTCTGAGTCAGTGTTCAGTGCCCCTGAATGTTTTAATTATTTCCTTTTTCCCAGTGCACAGTTACCCTTGTAAAAGGTCATAAATCCCTTTGAAGAAGACTGGGATAAGGGTTAACAGTTTGATTGTTGGCAGTGTACCAGAGTCCTTTCACAAGAGAAACTATCATCTCTTCATTCAAAAGATTCTGGATCTGGAGATTCCCCTGGCTGTCCAGTGCTTAATAATCTGTGATTCCACTGCAGGGGACATGGGTTCAAACCCTGGTTGGGGAAATAAGATCCTGGCTAGCAAAGATAATGGCTAGCAAAACAAATAATGATTTAAAAAAAAGCACCTCAAAAATATTATTAATTAAATCTGTGAATGTTCAGTGTCATAAGGGCAGGGGAAAAAAGACTTTATAAAAAAGAGAGAGATTCTAGATCTGTAAACTTGTTCCAGTCTGCAGTTGATTGTTTTTATTATTCAATTTTGAATTTTGTTCAACTGATATTACTTATGCTTTAACTGCTCACATAGGATACCCTACTTCTATATAGTATGTCTTCAGCTTCCTCATGTTAATCATATTCAGTCAGATCTACAGCCATCCTGTCTTTTGGTTTTTTTTTTTTTGCTACAAAGCTTTCTTCCACCTCTATCTTCTAATATCTGCCAAAGTGCAAGAGGTGGTGGCTTACCTCTTCATTTTAGCAAGCTCTGAATAAATAGTCTTCGCTTCTTCTCGTTAGTGGGCTTTTCACTCATTTCCATAGCACTCAATGGCTCAATGAATTAATTAATCAATTAATTCAATTATTGGGTGCCATATGTTTGCAGTGTTATTTGTTCCATTAAGTTTGAAGGATTCTTTTAAGAGGTGGCATCTTGAGACAATATGATACTGTAGAATTAACAAGGAATAGCTCAGAAGGCTTGGAATTGCAATATTGCTACCCATGGCGTATCTCAGTTTGTCTCTGTGGGTCTTTGGCTCTATAGTTTTTGGCTTCATTATAAGTGCAGTGAGAACATTAGAATGACCAGTCTCTAAGAATATTTCATCTCTGGGGTGGTGCCAACTCCAACTGTAACCACCCTTGATTTCCTGATTTAAGGTTTTCCTTTCTTTCTCTCTCTTTCTCTCATATGCATGTACATTTTTTCTAGTTTATCTACAGTAATTCACAATATGTCCAGATAAGTATGCAGTTAATAAATTTTAAAACCTACAATTACTATCAATTAGCATTTAGAAACTGCTTCAATATGCATCCTTTTAATTAATTTGTTTGTTTGACCTCAAATGTCCCTTTTAACCCTACATCCTAAATTACACGATAAAGAATAAATGTTCATAAATAACATGTGGATTGTTATCAAATGTTAACTTGCCTTATGTGAATAATTTGTTCTCTTTTCACTGAGAAACTTGAAGCAAAGCATTTTTTGTGTCTTTGCTTTAATTTCCTAATCTCTTGCCAAAGAACTCTGGTTTATTCTGAAATACCAAAATTCAACTTGGCTGGATCTGTTGTCATATTGTTTAATTCTTTATATTTCTGAATTATAGAAATCTAAGTCAGAGTATGATGGTCAGAAGATGCATGTGACATAGGCCAGTGTTTTAAAACATTGTAGGGCTGTCAGTTCAGGAGAGTATCTTTTGTAGTAAAAACACTACCAAGCCAGAGGCCAAAACTCTTGAGCTTGAGTTTTGTGTCTACTGCTTCTTGGCTGGCTGAGCTTGAGTAAATCAATTTACATTTCTGAGTATCAGTATTCTAACAAAAAAAGATAAGATAACGAATGACTTACAATAACTACCGTTTTTGCTTCAGAGCATTCCTTGAAGCTGATTTAAGATAAAATGGTACATGGAAGATGTAATTTTCTCCAAGTGATGTGAATGTTAAGTGGTTGTTTCATTATCATTTTAACACACAAAAAGGTAAATTAGATTATTTCTACCATCCTAGTGATAGGTTCACATTATTATATGAAACAATTCAATTGATGATGCAAAAGTAGACATTTGAGTGAATTAGAAGACCTGATCTAGCAAAAGCAAAGCTACAAAATTATATCCCAGGGCAAATTAACTGCAATTATCTATTACAAACTCCAGATGAAAGGTTAGTCAGCATTTACTAAGAGAATATTGCGTTCTAGCCGTGAAGTTCATCATGATTTCACATTATAAACTTAGGAATGAAAAAAGCCTATTAAAATTTCAATAATATTTAATGGAGAAAAGGTATATGAATCTTAAAACAGTTCACAAACAAACAAGCAACAAAAAAAAGGATTATAATCAATAACCAAGGGCTGCACAATTTTTATATCAATGTTGCAAACTTAAAGGGGAGAGAACATTTATGAACACAGATAACAGGAGCAATTAGGAAGGTCTGAGAATGGATTTAATTTTAAGAACACCAGTTAGAAATAATTAAATACCCTCAATAGCCAAAAAATGCATGACTTTAATAATAAGAATCAGTTTGCATGTTATGTGTGTGTCTGCTATTTTCTTAGCAGCTATTATACAATCATAATTAAGTATAATTTAACTGAAATTCAGAGTTGAGGAACTTTAGCACTTTTGGGGAACAAACAGTGTATGAAATCCAAAACACAAAGTTGAATGATCCAATAGTAATTAAATGGAAGTAGAGAAAAAGATTAAAAAGAAGAATATATTTAATATTAAGAAAATATTTTCAATTTTATTTTGTGGTTAAAATAAAAACTTTTTCTTTCTAAAATAGTGTTTGGAATTCTTTTTTCAGTTTTATTGTTTTCTAATAATTTGGTTGCATTTTTGCCTATGTCAGAGGCAGCAGCAACATAGCATAACTGACTTTTATTGTGGATTTTCACACTTTTTAATCAGTTGTTTACCCATATTTCAGTAAGTCATTAACTATTACTCCTTTATCATGTGATCTAAAAGAGATATACAATGTCATAAAATGTCAAGATATATTTATATTATATATATGTGTGTGTGTTTGTGTATGTGAGCCATGAGCCATACCTCTTGAGTTTGAAACCAATTCTCCTATGTCAAATGCCTTTGAGAATTTTGTGAGATACCTTGGACCACTAATTCAGTTACCACTTATGTGTCATGAAAGAATAGCAATTTGTCCCAAAAAGGCAAATTTATGAATAATTTATTATGCTGGCTCCTTTAAGAGATATGGAAAAATTGAGACATAAATAGGGTCTCCAGACCATAGCTCTTTTATTTCATGGCTGTCTAGTTTTCCTAGCATAACTCACAAAACTCTCAGTAGATACAAATGATACATTTTCAGAAGGTGCACCAGTTTAGTTCAGTTTTTATCAGGACCAAGGGCACAGTTCCCTTCCTGTTTTTATTGTAAGCACACTTCTTAGTTGCAGAAAATAAATACCTAAAAGAGTTAAAGAAAATAGGTTATTTCTTTCCAGGATGAAATCTCAGCTTCTTTGGAACACAGATATGCCCACAGTAAGTTATTATTAATTTTTAATGATGTAAAAATAGGAGAGAAGATATTTTTTAATAAAAAGTCAGGAGGTGTTTTTGTTTTTGACTTTTGTGGTTTCAATTTCAAAGTAAAAAAAATCACATTACTATATAGAATATAGATAATCAACAAGGACCTACTTACTGTATAGCACAGAAAACTCTACTCAATATTCTGTAACAACCTATATGGGAAAAGAATTTGAATAAGAATGAATATATGTGTGTATAATGAAATCACTTTGTTATAATCTGAAACTAGTATGACGTTGAAACTCAACTCTACTCCAGTATAAAATAAAAGTTAAATTTAAAATGATAAAAACATAAAATAACAATTTCCCAAGATATATTCATTCAAGTGTGAAATACATCATTCAAAGCCCAAGAGTGAATTGATTTCATGTGAATTAATAAATAAAAGTGCTCTAAATTTATCTGCATCATGGAAGACTATGGATCACTTCTTTGTAAATAGACCTAAGTAGAGAACTGTCATCAATAGGCAGGTTGCTCTTATTAAGTAATGCTATTTGTTATTCATTTCTTGAAACATTTGTTTGCTTTTGTAAAGATGATATTTGAATGGTTTAAACCAATTTTCATAACAGATCACTTTTCTAGGTGTCAAATGAAATCTCTTCACCTCTCTTGCAGCCATTAAATGGGTAGTAAATTAACAATTATCTGAACTGCCCATGTCTAAACATAGAAATGTCTGTTGCATGTAGACTGCTCTTGGGTGTGCCATGTCTCAAAAACATCCCTATGAGAGTCCCTTGGACTTTATGCATGTATTCAGGTCCTTCCATTGTCAGAGTCTTGTTGCAGAAAGATGAATTCTGCTCCATTCTTCACTCACCTAACTGAAATCTATAGTCTCACTTAGATATTATCAGCTCTAGATCTCAAAATAATTGTTCCCTATTTGTTCTTGATAATAGAAATATTATAGATGGAAATGGAAACAATGTATTTCTACTCAGATTCAAGGATTAGATGATTTCTTCCAATCTCCGTTGCCAAAGTCTTTGTCAAAACTACAAACTGGTTGATAANCTCCATTCTTCACTCACCTAACTGAAATCTATAGTCTCACTTAGATATTATCAGCTCTAGATCTCAAAGTAATTGTTCCCTATTTGTTCTTGATAATAGAAATATTATAGATGGAAATGGAAACAATGTATTTCTACTCAGATTCAAGGATTAGATGATTTCTTCCAATCTCCGTTGCCAAAGTCTTTGTCAAAACTACAAACTGGTTGATAAAACATTGTTCTTCTCATTCTCATCATGCAGTTTCTCCTTAGACCTGGATGAGTGACTGAATGAAAGAGTGAATGAACAAACACTGTATCTAACATGTGCCAAGTATTGTGCTAAGCACTTTGACAGGTTAGAATATTTTGTGATTTCAGGGATATTTTCTGTGTAAGAGTTGTAGTGTTAAGTGTTTGCCAGTGTGATCCATCTTGTAGAATCCTTGATTTTATATTTCATTTAAATTAAAGAGGAAAAGAAATGGCTTATATTATGTTTTATTATTTTTACCCAGAGCCTATTTTATTATTTTTTAACATAAATTTATTTATTTTCATTGGAGGTTAATTACTTTACAATATTGTATTGGTTTTGCCACACATCAACATGAATCTGCCACAGTACATAAACACATCATTTAAAACGTAAGCCAAGAAATGGCTTATATTTAAAATGATGTGTTTCTGTATAATACTAANTGCAGGATGCTAATTGATTATACACATCTTCTCTGTGATAAAGTAATGAACAATCTACTCATTACACTGATAAAGTAAAAAGAAAAAAAAGAAGAAATTACAAATTGGCATCCAGTCCCAATACTTCATTGCAAATAGATGGAGAAAAAGTAGAAACAGTGACAGATTTTATTTTCTTTGGTTCCAAAATCACTGTGGACAATGAACACAGTCACGAACCTAAAACACTCTTGCTCCTTGGAAGGAAAACAATGACAAACCTAGATAGCAAATTAAAAGGTAGAGACATCACTTTGCCCACAAAGGTCTGTATAGTCAAAGCTATGATTTTTCTGTAGTCATGTACAGATGTGAGAGTTAGAACATAAAGAAAGATGAGTGCCAAAGAACTGATGCTTTCAAAATGTGGTGCTGGAGAAGACTCTTGAGTACCTTGGACAGCAAGGAAATCAAACCAGTCAGTCCTGAAGGAAATCAACCCTTATTATTCCTAGGAAGGACTGATACTAAAGCTGAAACTCTAATACTTTGGCCACCTGATGAGATGAGCTGACTTATTGGAAAAGATTCAGAGGCTGGGAAAATTGAGGGTAGGAGGAGAAGGGCGAGACAGAGGTTAAGATGGTTGGATGTGATCACTAACTCAATAGATGTGAGTTTGAACAAATTCCAGGAGATAGTGAAGGAGAGGGAAGCCTGGTGTACTGCAATCCATGGGGTTGCAAGGAATCAGACATGACTTAGCAACAGAAAAACAGCAAATATACTAGGTAAGAAATGAGAAGAAACTAACAAGAGAGATAAAAGATATTTTTGAAAACCATAAGGCAAATTGACATATTTCTATGTAAAAAAATCTGGAAAAATAAAAATGTATAATTGACAAGGTATATGCAGATTTCCAAAATTGACCCCTTAGAGTTAGTAAGTTTATACTAACCAATTTATATATATATATATATATATATATATACACACACACACACACACACACACACGAAAAGGAGTCTCCTTTGTTAAAAAAACGCAAGCCGCAAAAGAGGTTGTATACCAAACCTTCCACGACTAGATAGTATGCTATCAAGTATAACAAATAGATACTAGTATATAGTTTATAGGTAGAAAGATAGATAGTATATATCTATAATATATAGATACTAGTATAAATTACTTCAGGGAATTGATAAAGAATGCATTTATTTATGTTCCAATACATATAGGAATGATAGTGTGGATACTGATGAAGTCAGTTACCAACATCAACAAAACGGAAAAGAAAAATCATCCAGTATGTGAGGCTGCACAAAACAGAACTTAAACTGTGACAATGAACCTAACTATGTAGCGAGTAGACTCTTCATTACTTTTTCACAGAAAATATGAATATAATTAATTAACATACTGTGTTTTTAAAATGCTATATATCTTGCAATTTATGTGTCCAGTAGGATTGAAAAAATACATAAATTATGAGAGCCATTTCTCAGATTTGGACAAAAATAAGTATGGATAAAAGAATGAAGGATGACTTAATCAAATCTGTAGTTTTGTTTTGAAATCAGAGGTATCAGTATAAACTCATGGTTTTATATATATATATATATATATAAATCAATATAAAAGTGTTTATGTGTGATTGGTATATATGAAGATATAGTAAAAATATATATTCTACCTTTGTCCATGACAGGGTAAGATATAAACAAGCGGTGAGAATACCTGCAGTTATTTGGATTTTGGTTTCTGAACACCATTTCTCTTTAAGAGACCAGAGCTCCTAGAAGAACTGGGGTTGGAAAAAAATGAGATGGGCCTAAAATAACTTGTTGTGTCAGAAAGTAAAGAGATACTGAAAAATGGATGAGAGAAAGTCAATACAGAGAAAAAATCTGAAGATGTGCCAAATACTTATATCTGGAATGGTTTGGCAATTAAATAATTGATGAACTTTTGGGCTAGAATCCTTAAAGTAAAATGAATATTCATAAGTCACTGCTGATACAAATAAATAATTGAATGAAAAACATAATAAAGGCTAAAGGAGAAGCTGTTTTTTATAGAAAAGTTTCAATTAATTAAAAAAAAGTGAAGAAAACAAACTCCCCATTAAACCAATAACACAGTTGATAATTTCTGCAGAAAAGATCTTTATTTACTAATGAATGAAAAAAATAGTAGATAGGAACTTGAAGGTTTCAAAATATCTGTCCCTATGATTTTGATTAATTCAAAAGGGAAAAACCTTGAGAATTTGCTGGTGGTTCAGTGGTTAGGACTCTGTAGGGGACAGGGGTTCAATCCCTGGTCAGAGAACTAAGAACCTGAAGGGTGCAGCAAAACAATACAGAAAAAGGGGAGAAATTGTGATCTTACTGTGTATGGAACCAGGAAAAATTCAAGGTAAGTGATGAAAGTTAACATCAGTCCAGTAATAAGACATATCCACATCATCACCTGTCTCTGACATGATTCTGAACCCTCAGGCATGTAATTTTTTGTTTTTGTTTTCCCCCAAAAAGGAAAGAATTTAATAGTCACATACTGCCCTTTTGTCTCAGATGATAAAGCATCTTTCTGCAATGCAGAAGATCTGGGTTCGAGCGCTGGGTTGGGAAGATCCTCTGGCAAAGGAAATGGCAATCCACTCCAGTACTATTGGCTGGAAAATCCCGTGGACAGAGGAGCCTGGTAGGCTACAGTCGATGGGGTTGCAATGAGTCGGACACAACTGAGCGATTTCACTTACACAAATTAAGAAGCATGGGAAGGCCAGTCTAGACTGGAGTGGCAGCTAAACTTGTCCTCAAAAGTTCTACTATCCTCATCATGGGGCTTTTGGGCTCAGAGTACCTGTAGACATCACATCTTCAATCAGAAAGAAGAAACTAAAGGCCAAAATGTCCTACAAGTCTTGTTTTCCCAGAAGATCTTCCATCAGTGCTTGATTCTCTAACTGCAAATGCATCAAAATGATTAGTTATTGATATTTTCAGGTAGGCAAGTTACCCTCAACAAGGACAGGATGCCAAGAGAAGTCCTCAGAACCAAAGTATACACCCCAAGCCATCTTCCTCCTCTGGAGACTGAAGCCAGTACCTGGGCTAGTCACTCGTTCAGGTCTGGTATGTGTGAGATGGAAAGTGTTGGGTAAGGCATGGCCCCTTTTTCCCAGAACCTGCCCCTATATTTTGTCTTCATTGTGCCCAAACTTAGTCATGCTTTGGGAAATTCAGGTTGCAAGAGGGTGCTTTTTGGGTATCATGAGAACATGCCTAGTGCCTTTAAAAAAGGAGAAAGGATCAAGTTTTCTTTGAAACTGCTAGAAATTGTCTCCCCTTGGACTGGTCATCCCGTGTGTGGGATATCACCCCACAGATGGGTCCTGAGCACACCCACAGTACACCCTATCTGGCAAGTGTGAATCATGGCAGTCTGACAGACCAGTTAACAGACTAGGCAACCTATACAATCACCCAGCACAGCTTGCAGCCCTTGAAAGACAAAACAAACTGCATGAATAATTTGACAGAGCTGCAATTCAGTGGGAAATTTAAGCATGCATAACTCTTAGAATCTCATAGATCAAATGGAGGATTTGTGTAACACAGTTGTTTAAATGGTGCAACACATGTGAGTCTGTGCCCCCTTCCTCTGCCTCAATATCAACTGCTTAGAGTAGCTGGCATTAACCATGTGTCAAGTGTATTTTGTTGGCATCTTGTTTGTGCTATCATACCAAAACAAAAGTTGGATGCAGTAGGAATTAGCAGTTTTGAAGAGAAATCTGTTAAGTGAATAGAAAAGAATGGAAATGCAGAAGGAAAGGAAAGAAGAAACACTAAGTGAAAGAGTATTTGAATAAGGAATTTAAGAAATGTCAAATATGAATTTATAGATTGTCTAACTCTGGAGTTTTTTTATTCAAATTCCTCCTCCTATTCCTCTAGCAAATTGACAACGTCTTCTATGCCTTACTACTTAACTAAGTACTTTCAAATGATGTACAAGATACTTGACCTAAGTATCCTATAAGATAATAAATTTTATGCACATTTTAGAAGTCCAAAGGAGTATAGGGACTTCTTTAGACCATAGAATTAAGATGTGGAAGAGACTTACCTAGACTCCATGAACAAGAAAATAGCAAATGACCTTCCTTTTCTATATATAGCTAAAAGTTTATATATATAAATGCATACTTTCACTTATGTATGCATGTGATTGGTGTCCATATGTCTATGATTACATCTATAAATGAGCATATGGCTGCGGACCGTTAACATTTCAATGAGAATCCTTACCCTTGTCAAACATTCATCAGACCTGTGGAAATAAATGAGGATCACCCAGCTGAGGACAAAGAAAACTATTTTTTTTTTCAAAATTAGAGACATGAGAAAGCTTTTTAGTGAAAAAAAGAGAAGGCTTTCGAAAAATATTATTTGATTGGACACTGTTGGCATCAGAAAATTGAAGGTGGGCTGCCTATCTATATAGTTAGAGGAGCACTTTTGGCTTTGTCTGGATGATAGTAGTTGAAAGTGTGAAAGGGGCTGCAAAATTATAAAAGTTGTTAGTTATTGATCAAGTTTTGGCTATTTTAGATGCACATTAGAAAAATTGTTGGTCAGGGTTCTATATTTTTTTACTATGACATGGCCATGTCTAAGTGTATATTCAGTCATTCAAGTTGTTAAAAAAAAACCTCTATACACTTTGAACAAATGAAATGTAGACTAAACTCTATGCATGATATATTAATAAAAGAATATATACATGAATACAGAAAAGTAAACAATAGACACATAACCCCTAAAAATATTAAACACACACATGCCTTTGAGATTAGTCACCCAACAGAAAAAAAAAGAATTGGTGTAATAATTAATACAAATATTTAACTCAAAAATAAAGTAAAAAATACCATACCTATCTTAAAAATGAGTTTAATGTTCAATTATAAAAGATGTTGTACAATAATCAGAGAAAGGAGAAATTGATATACATGAACTCATAAGTAAATACATAAAATAACAGCAGCATATGGATAAAATAAAGCTATTCTGATTTTTAATAAATTAATAATATGTATTCATTGCAACACTAACCAAGAATAACAGAATAAATTAAAATAAACATATTCAGGAGGAGGATGACTATAAATATACTATTATATTCCAGTGGATAGTGAATAAAAATGCAATTGATCTTGAGTAAATAATTACAATGTATGACAAAAATATCCATGTGAAAATCACTTTTTAGAGAAAAATGTTAATAAATACTCAAATGAAAAATATAAATCTTCCAATGATTAATAAACATGGGAAGCAAGAACTTTTGAAATTTTAACCTTTAAAATTGCCCCTGGCTACATGGATTAATTTTTAAGAACTGTGGAGAACTCAGTTAAGAGAATTATAATATTATTCAGTATGTATTTTATAATAGAAACATTATTTTAAATTTTTTGACATCATTATATTAGTGTGACATAACCTAACACTAAACATGTTAAAAAATATAGATGCATACAGATGTACACAAATACACAAAATATCTACAAACCAAAATTGGCAAACTACAGCCAGAGAGCCTGTCCAATTTTTTTCCTATTTTAATGAGTCAGTTCAGTTCAGTTCAGTCACTCAGTCGTGTCCGACTCTTTGCGACCCCATGAATCGCAGCATGCCAGGCCTCCCTGTCCATCACCAACTCCCAGAGTTCACTCAGACTCGCATCCATTGAGTCAGTGATGCCATCCAGCCATCTCATCCTCTGTCGTCCCCTTCTCCTCCTGCCTCCAATCCCTTTCAGCATCAGAGTCTTTTCCAGTGAGTCAACTCTTCGCATGAGGCACCCAAAGTACTGGAGTTTCAGCTTCAGCATCATTCGTTCCAAAGAAATCCCAGGGCTGATCTCCTTCAGGATGGACTGGTTGGATCTCCTGGTTGGACTCTCCNTCAGCATCAGAGTCTTTTCCAGTGAGTCAACTCTTCGCATGAGGCACCCAAAGTACTGGAGTTTCAGCTTCAGCATCATTCGTTCCAAAGAAATCCCAGGGCTGATCTCCTTCAGGATGGACTGGTTGGATCTCCTGGTTGGACTCTCCTCTCAAGAGTCTTCTCCAACACCACAGTTCAAACGCATTAATTCTTCCGTGCTCAGCCTTCTTCACAGTCCAACTCTCACATCCATACATGACTACTGGAAAAACCATAGCCTTGATTAGACAGACCTTAGTCCGCAAAGTAATATCTCTGCTTTTGAATATGCTATCTAGGTTTTCTTCCAGGGAGCAAGCGTCTTTTGATTNATTTGAGCAAGATATATTTTCATTCACTATTCATTATCCTACTGCTGAAATGCTGAAAAAAAAAAAAAAAAACACAGTTTTTAAAGAAAAGCATCTATCTTTGATTAATAAAAAGCACATTATGTATAAGTATGTGCCTGCTCAGTCCCTCAGTCCTGTCTGACTCTTTGCGACCCCAGGAACTGTAACACTCCCTAGCCTCCTCTGTCTATGGGATTTTGTAGGCAGGAATACTGGAACAGGTTGCCATTTCCTTCTCCAGGGGATCTTCTTGACTCTCTGTGATCAAATACATGTCTCTTGCATCTCCCGCACTGGCAGGCAGATTCTTTACCACTGCACCACTTGGAAAGTTGTGTATGAGTATATCACTGTATATAAAGAAACAAAATAAAGTAACATACTAACACTTTAAGTAAAAATGTGAAGGACCTCTGAAAAAAAATCTGCACATTTCTTCAGATATTCCCTAAGAGAATACTTAATATAAAGTTGAAATAGTCCCTTTTCACAGATAGGAATATCTTTTATATGAAATCTGTCAATAGTGTCCAAGTTCATCCATATACTTATATTATTTGTTTCTGAAGAAATGGATAATGTAACAGTTAAGATTTTATCAGATTGATTATAAATTTTCTCTGGAAAAAAGCTAACACATGAAAATTGTCAAGATTTGCAACATAAAGTAGAAAGATAAGAGCATTTTAAAAAATTAACATCCAAAAGGCCTTATCAGAGTAGTCTGTTTTAGTTGTATACAAACCTTAAAACCATCTTGGTTTTCAACTCTTTCTTGAGTTCTATGAGCCAGTAAGCACAATAGTTTATAACGCTATTTCAAACTGCAGTTTTATTAGTTACAGCCAATATCATCTATATTAATTATTTACTGATGCAAAGCAAATGACTCGAAATCTTAACAACTAGAAACATCAATTTTTATCTTACTTTCTGCAGGTCAGGAGTTCAGGATCAGCTGACCTGGGTGCCTCTGCTTCAGTGTTCTTCACAAGTCAGCCTTCAAGGTGTGGACCAGGGATGAAGTCATCTCAAGACTGGACTGGGAGAGGATCATTTCCAAGGTCCTTCATAAAACTACTGGAAGCTGGGTTTTGTGAGATATAGGTAACAAGAAAATATAAGGTAGATGCTTTTACTACCATGCAGATTATGGGACAATGCAAAAGACTTTAGCTCCCATAGTGGCCATAAAATAAACTGAGGCAAAATCAAACACAGATTTTTAAAAATAGAACCAAAAGCACTGGATGAAAGGAAATCTTAAATGAACTGAATACCATAGACATTTTGCCCCCAGTGTTTGAGGAGACAGTGTTGACAGCATCTATAAGTGAGAAGGGACTACTCCTCTGGGTTCTGGAAGCCTCCTCTAGGGGACTTTGCTAACAAAGTGAGGTCAAGTATCCCAGGCCAGTGACCGAAGTGTAGGTTGGCATGACAGTTTGGAGTGTGGAAGTGCCCTAAAGAAAAATTTGATTGGATGGCATAGCATTTCCCCCATGTATCCTGCCTTGGATTTGCCCAAAAACAAAGCATCAGTGGAGGAAAATTTTTCAAAGAGAAAGTTCAAAAAGATATAAAACTATTTAATCTGAAATACTGACAAAAGTCATAAAGGTATTGTCTAGAGCTCCTGAGTCAGCTTGTGTGCTCAGTGGTTTCAGTCATTTCCAACTCTTTGCGACCCTTTGAACTGTATAGTCCACCAGGCTCCTCTGTCTATGAGATTCTCCAGGCAAGAATACTGGAGTAGGTTGCTATACCCTCCTCCAGAGGATCTTTCTGATCCAGAGATCAAACTCACATCCCGTGTATCTTCTGCATTACAGGCAGATTCTTTATCGGTGAGCCACCAGGGAAGCCCAAGGGTTAGGTTAATCACAGATCAATTTAATAAAGTTGATTCAACCTCAAGTTAATAATATAATAAAGTGTGACCCAGTTTCAGATTAACTTAATTCTAGAAGGAAGTAACCTATCCTCCTAAACACCAAATTCAAGAAAATGATGTCAACTAAGCTAAACAAAACAAAAGCTTTCACAGTACTCTGCTGCTGCTGCTGCTAAGTTGCTTCATTCGTGTCCGACTCTGTGCGACCCCATAGATGGCAGCCCACCAGGCTTCCCCATCCCTGGGATTCTCCAGGCAAGAACACTGGAGTGGGTTGCCATTTCCTTCTTCAATGCATGAAAGTGAAAAGTGAAAGTGAAGTCGCTCAGTCGTGTCCGACTCTTAGCGACCACATGGACTGCAGCCTACCAGGCTCCTCCATCCATGGGATTTTCCAGACAAGAGTACTGGAGTCGGTTGCCACTGCCTTCTCAGCACAGTTCTCTGAACAGCTAGAAAATTGTAAGAGAATCTAGAAGCTTTAACTCTTTTCTAAAGAAAACAATGCAAATAGAACTAGATTAACAAATGACTCAAAGTTTGGAATTAACAGATAGAAGCTTTAAAACTATTTTATAGACATTAAATAATTCATAGGAAAAGAGTTCAATAAGAGAATGTATAAGATAGTTCAGGAGAGATGTGGAAATCCTAAAATTAAAGATAGCAATAGGAAATTTGATAATCAGAAATAAGTTTTCTTTAATTTAAAATAAGCATGAAATGGACTTAACAGTAGGATGAAGATTACTGCAAATTTAAAATGTAAATTAGAGGAATGCATAAGTACAAATTATTTAAAATGAAGAAAGATATTTTGGAAAAGAAAAGAACTATAACCTTAGTAACTTTGGGGGTAATATCATACATTCTAAAATACACATTATTGTAAAAATAGATGGAAAAGAAAGTGGGAATAGAACAAAAATCATGGAGGATATCAGCCAATATATTTCAAATATGCATAATCTTAATTTATAGGCTGAAGAATATTAACCATCGCCAAGCAGTAAAAGGAAAAGTCAGATTTTCATGAGTGAGCAAGAGTGAAAACAAGGGAGAATTGGAGAGTTAGAGATAACAAACACAAAGATAAACTGCTAAACAATAATAAAGATAAATCTGTTATGTGACCAGAAAGGGGGGAACCACATACAATTTTACCTACAGGAAAACAATTTAAATACAACTGTCTTTTAATAAAACAGACATATGCAGAAAATAGTGGCTAGACATCTGTAGATGCTGACAGAAAAAAAGATGATATAAACATGTCAGTCTATAAAGTTGATATCCAGAACAATTATCCTTTAAAAATGAAGGCAAGCAAAAATTTTTCAGAAAAATAAAAGATGCTGGTTTTGTTAACACAGATACATTCTAGTAGAAATGTATAAGGATATACTCCTATAGGTAAATGATACTATTTAAAAACTCAGATCTATAGTGACTACAATTAATAGTGAATATGTGAGTAAATACAAGGGGCTTCCCTGGCAGCTCAGTGGTAAAGAATCTGTCTGCCAAGACAGGTCAATACCTAGGTAGGGAAGATCCCCTGGAGAAGGAAATGGCAGCCCACTCTAGTATTCTTGCCTGGCAAATTCCATGGAGAGAGGAGCTAGCGGGCTACATTCCATGGAGTTTCAAAAGAATCAGACATGACTGAGCAATAAACAGTATACATACACACACACATACATTTGCTAAATGACTCTTTAGTGAGATGAACTTAGGAAGCGACCTGAGCTAATAATTACTTTTGTTAAGAAAGAAAGGGTGGGAGGAGGAAGAAAGGAAGGAATGGAAGAAGAAAATAAAGCAGGAAGGGAGAAATCTGATACTAGAAAGTGTTTCATTAAATATACAAGTCTCTGATTTATAAAAGTGAAAACGTCATAAATTTTCCTTGCTAAAGCTGCACTTTAGAAACTTGCACAATTTGGGTCAGCCAGCACTTGTCCCATGTTGTGAGGAAGGATGCAGGGGCATGTGAGAAGTTCAACAAGGGTTTGTTTTGTGCCAAGGATTGACTATCCATAAAACTATTAGTAAAGCCTTATATTAGTGTAATTGCTTAATTTTATTGGATGTGATTTGACAATTCAAACATTTAAGATAGCACAACTACATAAAGCAAAATGACAATCAGATATATAGCATGTAGAAGTGAAGTATTTGATGAAAATCACAAAATGAATGAAAGATGGTAAAGTGAACATACTGTTAGTAGTTCTTTTCATCATATGTAAAGTAATATTAATTCATAATAGGAGGGATTTGGAGAAGATGGCGGAAGAATAGGAC
>SJYA01001599.1:184583-198449 GCA_006410615.1 Neotragus moschatus
AAGGAGATCCAACCAGTCCATTCTAAAGGAGATCAGCCCTGGGATTTCTTTTGAAAGAATGATGCTAAAGCTGAAACTCCAGTACTTTGACCACCTCATGGGAAGAGTTGACTCTTTTGAAAAGTCTTTGATGCTGGGAGGGATTAGGGGGCAGGAGGAGAAGGGGATAACAGAAGATGAGATGGCTGGATGGCATCACTGACTCGATGGATGTGAGTTTGAGTGAACTCTGGAAAATGGTGATGGACAGGGAGGCCTGGTGTGCTGCGATTCATGGGGTTGCAAAGAGTCGGACATGACTGAGGGACTGAACTGAACTGAAAGCATCACTAAACCTAAAAATCTATGGTTTTTCAAGTATTCATGTCTGGATGTGAGAGTTAGACTATAAAGAAAGCTGAGAGCCAAAGTATTGATGCTTTTGAACTGTGGTGTTGAAGACAAAACTCTTGAGAGACCCTTGGAGTTCAAGGAGATCCAATCAGTCCATCATAAAGGAAACCAGTCCTGAATATTTATTGGAAGGACTGATGCTGAAGCTGAAACTCCAATACTTTGGCCACCTGATGTGAGGAACTGCCTCGTTAGAAAATACTCTGATGCTGGGAAAGATTGAAGGCAGGAGGAGAAGAGGACAGGAGAGGATGAGATTGTTGGATGGAATCACCAGCTCAATGGACATGAATATGAGTAAACTCCAGGAATTAGTGATGGACAGGGAGGCCTGGTGTGCTGCAGTACATGGGATTGCAAAAAGAGTCAGACATGATTGAGCAACTGAACTGAAATGAACTGAAAGCATCCCTGGTGGCTCAGATGCTAAAGAATCTTCTGGCAATGAGAAAGACCCAGTTTGATCCCTGGGTCAAGAAGATCCCCTGTAAAAGGGAATGGTTACCCACGCCAGTATTCTTGCCTGGAGAATTTCATGGACAGAGGAGGCTGGCAAGCTACAGTCCACAGGGTCAGATAGAGTCAGATATGACTGAGTGACTAACATTTTCAAAGCAACCAGAGGGCTATAAGAGATTTATTAGGGGAACATTATACTATTATTGTTTTTCTGCTTGTTTGGTTGTGAACCAACTTTTCATCTAGGATAAGTTTTAAAGATGGTCAAACATAGTAAGTGATATTTATTGAATTTGACTATGCTTTTACAAGTCCAAATAGATAATTTGATTTTTAGCTATTACTTTGCAAAGCCTGAAATAAAGAATATTAGTATAATGATGTACAGGTTGTGAATTAGAGTAACACTGCTGCTTAAAATTAAGAGACAGGATTAACAACGAGAGTTGTTTTACTGGCATGACATGGAATAATATATATTTATGGGTTTAGTTTATTTTGATAGTACCTGTCCTTAAGCTTGTTACCTGGATAAATAAATCAACTTCATTAATTACTTGTTATATTTTTTACTGTTTGATTGAAGATTAAAAATATTTAACCATGGAATATATAAGAAAATACTAATCTGTTTATTTCTCCTTTCCTTTTATACTTAAAGCTTTGCGATCTGGTCATACATTTTAGGTAACTTATCAATTAAAATCTATGTTATATTGGCTCTAAAAAAGCAGTTGGAATTTAAATATCACTTCAAAATATTATGAATTTGCAAGAACATTGCCAAAACAAAACAAACAAATCAGCAACAAAAAATCATTCTTTCTCTCTTCATGTTCCCTGCCTAGTTCACATCACTGAATTTCAAATGGCTTTTCTTTTTTTAGACTTCGTGGCCCTTTCTGGTAAAAATCAATAATCTGATTCCCAAATGAGTTTGATCTGCTAACTATAGGAGTAGTGCAAGTTTTTCCATTCAAACACTTTATAAAGACCATTTGTAATAGAAGGATGACATTTGACTTTCAGAGATTAGAATTTAAAAAAAGAATATATTAGCTATTAAAGTGATCCATCTATGCTGCCAATGAAAAACAAAATCATGCTTATCAGCATGCCTCTAATGCTTGTTTTGGTATAGACAAGCATATTTTTTACACAGGACAAAGCACAGAAAACATCCTCATTCAAATTCAGTAGCAAACTGTGACCCTCAATTCTGTTACAAAACTTGAACTTTGTTTCATGAAAATGGAATCACTATCTTATTAAAAGTACGTGGATTAATTATGGTTATTTAGTCGCTAGTGATAGTCACTGGATCATGTCCGACTCTTTGCAACCCCACGGATGGTAGCCACCAGACTATCATGAAATTTTCCAGTCAAGAATACTAGAGTGGGTAGCCATTCCTTTCTCCAGGGGATCTCCCCTACCCAGCCATCGAACCTAGGTCCCTGACATGAAGGTTGATTCTTTACGATCTGAGCCACAAGAGAAGCGCATTTATTTACTAAGTCTTGCCCAACTCTTTGCAAATCCATGAACAAAACAAGCCAGGCTCCTCTGTCCTTCACTATCTCCTGGAGTTTTCTCAAACTCAAGTGCATCAAGTCAGTGATGCTGTCCAACCATTTAATTCTTTCTCACTCCCTTCTCTTCCTGCCCTCAATCTTTCCCAGAATCAGAATCTTTTCCAATGAGTCAGCTCTTCTCATCTGGTGGCCAAAGTGTTGGAGCTTCATCTTCAGCATCAGTTCTTCCAATGAGCATTGAGTGTTGATTTCCTTTAAGACTGATGTGTATATTTAATGTTAAATGAAATCATATATCCTGTCAAGGCATGGATCATAATATTTTGGTTTTAAAAATATTTTCTCAGTGATAAAACTGAGTATTAGCACTATCATTGCAACCTCATCTTACCCGGAGCAAACTCAGCTCCACCCCAGAGCTGGCCTAAGAGCTGGTCAAGCAGAATTTAGGTACAAGAACCACATATTCCATTTTAAGGACTCAGTACTATTGTATGCATATACTCCTGAATTTGTCTGTTTTCTTCATCTGAGCTTTATAGCTTTCCCTAGAGATCTAGAATTATCCTTGAAGTCTGACTTAATCAACTATATAGAGCTTATTCTGATACTAGGCATATACCTGCACATTGTGTTCAATGCACCAGTTTCAATAAAATGATGGCTTTATTTTTTATTGGCTATTCCTTACCAGAAACTGGATTGCTTGTCCTGAAACTCAATCCACTGGCTAGATCTTCACAACATGATGATGTGCTTTCCTGATGCATATTGCCTTAGCTGTTTTTATCTTTTCCTTTGAGTGGCCCAATTTTGTTTTATGACAGGTACAGTATCACCGGTAAAAGCCACCTGTATTCCCAATGCTTTTTTGAAACAACAAAGCTGTTGCACTATTTTAGCTGATCTTTCCAGAAAATTGCCATTTCGTCTATACCTCCAATACTTACTTCAATTCATATGTATGCTTTTAAGTCCTGGTACTTTTGAGTCTGCCTTTCCAAAAATAGTTAACCCCCTAATACAAAAATAGAGCTGACTATATGGCTTAGTGGTAAAAAATCTGACTGACAATACAGGACATGCAGGTTCAATCTCTAGATAGGAAAGACCCCCAGGAGAAGAAAATGGCAAGCCACTCCAGTATTCTTGACAGGACAATCCCATGGACAGAGGAACCTGGCAGTCTACAGTCCATGGTGTAACAGAGTTGGACATGACAGCATGCATACAAGAGTGTCTTTCTGTCCTAAGATACAAAAATCAGTGAATGAGAAAGGTTTTATTTTAGCTAGACTGTCTTTTTTATAAAAGAAGAGATAGTCATATAAAGTGAAAGAAAGTGAAAGTGAAGTTTCTAAGTCATGTCCGACTCTTTGCGACCCAATGGACGGTAGCCTACCAGGCTCCTTCATCCATGGGATTTTCCAGGCAAGAATGCTGAAATGGGCTGTCATTTCCTTCTCCAGAGGATCTTCCCAAACCAGAGATTGAACCCGGGTCTCTTGCATTGCAGGCAGACTCTTTACCATCTGAGCCACCAGGGAAGTCATATAAATTGAGAATGTATTTGAACTTCTTGCCTGGAGCATAATTGCTCTTCAGTTCAATTTAGTTCAGTCACTCAGTAGTGTCTGACTCTTTGTGATCCCATGAATTGCAGCATTCCAGGTCTCCCTGTCCATCACCAACTCCCAGAGTTCACTCAAACTCATGTCCATAGAGTCGGTGATGCCACCCAGCAATCTCATCCTTTGTCATTCCCTTCTCCTTCTGCCCCCAACCCCTCCCAGCATCAGAGCTCTTAGGGTATCTATTATTTGCTACAGCACTGCTAGGTCTTTTCAGAGAAGGCAATGGTAACCCACTCCAGTACTCTTGCCTGGAAAATCCCATGGATGGAGGAGCCTAATAAAGCATAGTTCATGGGGTCCCTAGGAGTCCGACACGACTGAGCAACTTCACTTTCACTTTTCGCTTTCATGCATTGGAGGAGGAAATGTCAACCCACTCCAGTATTCTTGCTTGCAGACTCCCAGGGATGGGGGAGCCTAGTGGGCTGCTGTCTATGGGGTCGCACAGAGTTGGACATGACTGAAGCGACTTACCGGCAGCAGNAAAAAAAAAATTCTGTCTCAATACTGCATCAACAAATCCTATGTGAGGGACACAGAGAAAGGGATATTATATATATTATGCATTATATGTGTTAGTAATAAATAATATGGGGCTTCTCAGGTGGCACAAGTGGTAAAGAATCCACCTGCCAGTGTAGAAGACATAAGAGACATGGGTTTGATCCCTGGGTTGGAAAGATCCCTTGGAGAAGAGCATGACAACCCACTCCAGTAATCTTGCCTGGAGAATCCCATGGACAGAGGAACCTTGCTGGGTCAGTCCATAAGTCACAGAGTCAGACACCACTGAAGCGACTTAGCACACAATATTTAATATACATCTGTGTATACAACCAATATGTATATAAGTACTATAAACATGTTTCATATGTTATATATGTATATGTGTAGAAAATATATATAAAGAAATATATATTTGTCGAGTCTCATTGTTTCTTTTTCTCTGGAAAACTCTGGCTAATGCAAGGACACAGACAAAAGNACCACTGAAGCGACTTAGCACACAATATTTAATATACATCTGTGTATACAACCAATATGTATATAAGTACTATAAACATGTTTCATATGTTATATATGTATATGTGTAGAAAATATATATAAAGAAATATATATTTGTCGAGTCTCATTGTTTCTTTTTCTCTGGAAAACTCTGGCTAATGCAAGGACACAGACAAAAGGGAAGAAATAGAAGTATTTAAGAGAAGCAAGAATAGGATCTTAAATTTAGACCACTGAGGATTTTTAGCTAGGATTGTACTCTGGATTTTTTTTTTTAATAAAGTTTCATTTACCTTCATTTATGTTTTATTTGATCTCATTTCTTAAATAGAACTGTGTTTTACTTTCCTTCTCTTTAGAGAACTCTTTTTATTTATTTATTTATTTATTTTTACTTTATAATACTGTATTGGTTTTGCCGTACATGGACATGAATCGGCCACAGGAATACATGAGTTCCCAACTCTGAATCTCCCTCCCACCAAGCATCCTGTATCCTGTATCAAACCTAGACTGGCAAATTCGTTTCTTACATGATAGTATACATGTTTCAATGCCATTTTACCAAATCATCCCACCCTCTCCCTCTCCCACAGAGTCCAAAAGTCTGTTCTATGTATCTGTGTCTATTTTGCTCTCTTGCATACAGGGTTATCATTGCCATCTTTTTAAATTCCATATATAGGTGTTAGTGTACTGTATTGGTGTTTTACTTTCTGGCTTACTTCACTCTATATAATCATCTCCAGGTTCATCCACCTCATTAGAACTGATTTAAATGTATTCTTTTTGATGGCTGAGTAATACTCCATGTGTATATGTACTCTTTTTAAACTCTTTTTAAACATCTTTTCCAAGATAGATCTACTGACAATGAATTTCCTCAGTTCTTGCATATCTGAGAAAACATTTATTTCTCCTTAACTTTTGAGAGATAATATCACATGCAGAATTCTGGACTGGTGACTAATTTTTTCTTCCCACATTTTAACTATTTGACTCCACTTTCTTTTTGCTTGTGTGCAGAAGTCAGATGTAATTCTTATCTGTGTTCCTCTTTAGATAAAGCATATTTCCCTCTGATTTCTTTCAGGACTTTTTTTTTCTTTTCTTTCCTTTTTTTTTTTATCTTTAAGATCCTGTAAAATTGATATGGGCTTCCCAGGTGGCACTATTGGTAAAGAAGTCTCCTGCCAATGCAGGAGATGTGAGAGATACAGATTTCAACCCTTGATCAGGAAAATTCCCTGGAGTAGGAAATGGCAATCCACTCAAGTATTCAGCATATTAGGTATAGCTTTTCTAGGACTCTCAGGTTCCGGGATCTGTGGGATGGTGTCTGACATTAAACTAGGAGATTTCTCAGTCACTGTTGATTGCTTCAAATACTTTTTTTCTTTTCTGTTCTCTTTCTTCTCCTTCTGGTACTCTCATGACACATGTCATACTTCTTGTAGTTGCCTCATCAATTCAGTTCAGTTCAGTTCAGTTCAGTCATTCAGTTGTGTCCGACTCTTTGCGACCACAAGAACTGCAGCATGCCAGGATTCCTTGTCCATCACCAACTCCTGGAGTTCACTCAAACTCACGTCCATCAAGTTGGTGATGAGATCCAGCCATCTCATCCTCTATTGTCCCCTTCTCCTCCTGCCCCCAATCCCTCCCAGCATCAGAGTCTTTTCCAGTGAGTCAACACTTCTCATGAGGTGGCCAAAGTATTGGAGCTTCAGCTTTAGCATCATTCCTTCCAAAGAATACTCAGGGCTGGTTGGATCTTCTTGCAGTCTANGTACCTGTGTTATTTCTCTATTGCTTGATTTAAAGTCAGGAAATGCTTGGTCTGAGTGGCCATGCTCTATTTGGTGAGGTGGATACAAGGTACCTGCTCAGGGCCCCAAATCATTTCTCCTTCTAACCATATTTCAAGGTTTTTCATCAGATATCAAATTCTCCATTCTCAGGGCTTATACATGCATTAATGGAAAGAGATATGGAGAAATGGGTCTATGCCACCTTTCCTGGACTAAAAGTCATCAGTGGAATTCTTTCTGAAGTGTAAATATGATGGCTCTTAACAATTTTATTGAATGAAAATCTCAAGGCACAGTTTGCAAATCTAAATATTTAAGAAAATCCCTAGTGATTCTGATCAGNATGCATTAATGGAAAGAGATATGGAGAAATGGGTCTATGCCACCTTTCCTGGACTAAAAGTCATCAGTGGAATTCTTTCTGAAGTGTAAATATGATGGCTCTTAACAATTTTATTGAATGAAAATCTCAAGGCACAGTTTGCAAATCTAAATATTTAAGAAAATCCCTAGTGATTCTGATCAGGAGACAAAGTATGCAGATAAAGTGCAAATTTTGACACATGTAATTTCTAAAGATGGCATCATTATTTAACCTGAATTGTTTAAAAAATATGTTGCATGTTGGTAAATTTGACTTGATCATGTAGTTTTTGTTACAGGCTTTAAAGAAAATAAATATGCCAATAGTAATTATGCTATTATCAGTAATTTATTAATTCCTTAGAGCTAGATATTTCTAAATGTATCCCTATAAATTTCAAAGCAATTAAGCTTTGGTGATAAGATGTTCCACTGAGGTTAGTTTCATTAAATAATGGCTGAAAAGGGAAGAGTATGAGCAACCTTTAGGTTTAAATTATCAAGTTAGCAGAACCAGACATGAGATTTAACCAGGTTCTTTATAGAAGGCTGTGAAGACATTTTCTCTTGATTTTGAGTAATAAATTAACAGAACTATGGTCCTGAGCTTAATGGAGATAACCAGAAAGTGTGTAATTTGTCTCCTTAGGGGATTTCTCTGGTCTAATATGATGAGTTTTTTGCTAATTTTTAGATGCTAAAATTAACATGGAAATGTATCTCAATGCCCAGTATCCTTGATTAATAACAATTTTGAGGTATTATAATTACTCTGAAATAATTCAGAATTGTACTCATTTTTGCCTGTGCTTTTATTCTGCATGCCTGTATATTTCATTGGGAATAAAATAAAAATCAGTCCTCTTCTTTTTCTAACAAAAGTATCTTTTGTAGGAAGTAGCAATAATTGCCCTCTAAGAAAATGAAGGGGGAATAAAGCTTTAATTCAGATGAAGAAATAGCAACCTGCTTGTTATTTTTTATTCCTTTCCTCAATATGGTTTTAATTGGATATAGAATCACCATGTAAATATTCAGAGACCAGCACACCTTTTCTCATCCCTCTTGATTTTCTGTTGTTTTCAAAGTTGTGATAACATAAATTTTTACATTAATTACATTAATAAAACCTACTTTTTATAAAATAGTGTATCATTCCTCTTCCATCAAAAATTTTAGTGTAGATTATGGGACAGTTTTTTAAAGACATATATAAATAAGCAAATCATGGAAAGACATTTTCAGACAATTTAAAAGTAAAAGGAAAAACAAAGCAAAACAGAGTTTAGTTAATGACTTAGTATTTAAGTAGAAAACAACACAATTATCACCAAGAGCTTGTAAACAGTATCGAAACAAACTTCAAACACTGAGCATTGCTTTTGATCCAAAAACCCAAACTAACTCTTTCCTGACTTGGATCAGGCATCTTGCAAATGTTTAGCAAAAACTACTATACCCACACTATATAGATTTGGCCAATATAATTTAATATGACTTATGTGATACTTCTTATCTTTCTACCCTGATTAGCATTATTCTGATTAACAGTTTATAACCATATTCTATCTAACTTTTCTCTCCAACACACTACACACCATTTCAATACTCATTAAATGGAGAAACATAGACCTAGAATTGGACACTATGAGAAAACCTTGAGAAGACACTCACTATGCTCCCCATTCATTCTGGTTGCATATGCTCAGTAAAGCTCCTATTCACCCTAGGGTGAAGATTAAAGATGTGAGCCAAAAGTAAACATCCATCTTCCTTGGAAAGGTTAAACCTTTTTAAAAATCTAGTATAGATCTGATTCAAATAATTCACTTTGTTTTCTTGTGTCTCAAAGATAGGGACGTTTCCATTTCTTTTAACACCAAAGCAAACGGATACAAGCAGGGAAAGAGAGAGAGAAATTCTAGCTTGGTTGGATTTGACTATTATGATTATTTGTTGTTCAGTTGCTTAGTCATGCCTGACTCCTTGAGACCCCTGGGAAGCACGGAAGCTTCCCAGTCCTTCACTGTCTCTCAGAGTTTGCACAAACTCATGTCCATTGATGCCATCCAACCACCTCATCCTCAGTTGCCCACTTCTCCTGCCCTCAATCTTTCTCAGCATCAGAGTTTTTTTCCAATGGGTCAGCTGTTTGGATCAGGTAGTCAAAGTATTGGAGCTTCAGCATCACCATCAGTCCTTCCCAAGAGTATCCAGGGTTGATTTCTGTGTTGTTTGACTTTTTTGATCTCCTTGCAGTCAAAGGAATGAAAGAGTCTTCTATAGCACCACAATTTGAAAGTATCAATTCTTTGGTGCTCAGCCTCCTTTATGGTTCAAAACTCACATCTGTACATGTGAGTCACACCTGTACATGACTACTGGAAAAAAACATAGTTTTGACTATATGGACCTTTGTCAGGAAAGTCATGACTCTGCTTTTTAATACACTGTATAGGTTAGGATTATAAAACTGGTTAAACTAGCTTCAATAAACAACTTTTATGGCAACTTACAAACAACTGTGACTGAGATTTGCTTTCTCCATTTATTCATTCACTCTTTTAATATATATTTACTCAGATCTTTTAGGCATACTTTCCATATTAGTTGGTAACATAATATAACGACCAACAAAACACATCAAAACTAAAACCGTGAGAAACAAAACTCCATGGATCTATTCTTCATGAAAATTTCAATATAGTACAGGGTGACTATGTTAAGTAATCAGTATCAGTTCAGTCACTTAGTCATGTCCAACTCTTTGTGACCCCATGGACTGCAGCATGCCAAGATACCCTATCCATCATCAACTCCCGGAGCTTACTCAAACTTACATCTATTGAGTCAGTGATGCCATCCAAACATCTGATCCTCTGTCTTCCCTTTGTACTCCCGCCTACAATTTTTCCCAGCATCAGAGTCTTTTCCAACGAGTCAGTTTTTCACATCAGGTCGTCAAAATATTGGAGTTTCAGCTTTAGCATCAGTATTTAAGTTCAGACTGAAATTGAAGAAATTGGAGAAAACCACAAGACCATTCAGGTATGATTTGAATCAAATCCCTTATGACTATACAGTGGAAGTGATAAATAGATTTAAGTGATAAATATATTTTAGATCTGATAGACAGAGTACCTGATGAACTATGGATGGAGATTCATGACATTCNAAGTTCAGACTGAAATTGAAGAAATTGGAGAAAACCACAAGACCATTCAGGTATGATTTGAATCAAATCCCTTATGACTATACAGTGGAAGTGATAAATAGATTTAAGTGATAAATATATTTTAGATCTGATAGACAGAGTACCTGATGAACTATGGATGGAGATTCACGACATTCATTGTACAGGAGATAGGAATCAAGAACATCCCCAAGAAAAAGAAATGCAAAAAAGCAAAATGGCTGTCTGAGGAGGCCTTACAAATAGCTGTGAAGAGAAGGAAAGCAAAAAGCAAAGGAGAAAAGGAAATATATACCCATTTGAATGCAGAATCCCAAAGAATCACAAGGAGAAATAAGAAAGCCTTCCTAGGTAGTTGATTTCTACAACAGAGCATTCTCTTGATTTTCTTATTTCATCAGAGTCCTTTCTCCTGTTTATATTTCTGATTACATTTCTTATCCCTAAAAATACTTTCCTTGAATTATTTCATCATATTCTTTAAACTTTTCTTTGTTTATTTATTTTTATCTACCTAGATGATCTCTTAAATTCTCATAGTTTTAAATGTCATCTGTGCACCAATGTCCCGCAAATTATGTATTCCTGCCACAGTCCTCCTTTGAAATTATTTTTATTACACTTCTTTCTCTATAATAGGCACATACTGATGTTTAACAGGGGTACACCTTAAACTGAGATTAATCTCAATTGTGGACAGCATCAACACTCCAGCTGATTAAGCCAACATATCTGTAGCTACTCTCATCCTCTTTCTTTGCTTATTTATTGTTTGCAAAAGCCTTCCTCGGTAATCAGTACAAAAAAAATGAGGAAAAAAATAAAATGTGAAAGACCTGAGATCTCTTCAAGAAAATTAGAGAAACCAAGGGAATATTTTATGCAAAGATGGATCAATAAAGGACAGAAATGTTAGGAACCTAACAGAAGCAGAAGATATTAAGAACAGGTGGCAAGAAAACACAGAAGAACTGTACAAAAAAGATCTTCATGATCCAGATAATCATGATGGTGTGAGCACTCACTTAGAGCCAAATATCCTGGAATGTGAAGTCAAGTGGGTCTTAGGAAGCATCACTACGAACAAAGTTAGTGGAGGTGATGGAATTCCAGTTGAGCTACTTCAAATTGTAAAAGATGATGCCGTGAAAGTGCTGCACTCAGTATGTCAGAAAATTTGGAAAATTCAGTAGTGGCCACAGGACTGGAAAAGGTCAGTTTTCACTCAATCCCAAAGAAAGGCAATGCCAAAGAATGCTCAAAGTACCGCACAATTGAACTCATCTCACACGCTAGTAAAGTGCTGCTTAAAATTCTCCAAGCCAGGCTTCAGCAATACGTGAACCATGAACTTCCAGATGTTCAGGATGGTGTTAGAAAAGGCAGAGATCAAATTGTCAACGTCCTCTGGATCATCAAAAAAGCAAGAGAGTTCCAGAAAAAAAACATTTATTTCTGCTTTATTGATTATGCCAAAAGTCTTTGACTGTGTGGATCACAGTAAACTGTGGGAAATTCTGTAAAAGATGGGAATACCAAACTTGTTTCTTGAGAAACCTGCATGAAGGTCAGGAGGCAACAGTTAGAACTGGACATGGAACAACAGACTGGTTCCAAATAGGAAAAATAATACATCAAGCTTGTATATTATCACCCTGCTTATTTAACTTCTATGCAGAGTACATCATGAGAAATGCTGGGATGGAAGAAGCACAAACTGGAAACAAGATTGCCAGGAGAAATATCAATAGCCTCAGTTATGCAAGTGAGACCATCCTTATGGCAGAAAGTGAAGAAGAACTAAAGAGCCTCTTGAAGTGAAAAATGAGAGTGAAAAAGTTGGCTTAAAGCTCAACAATCGAAAAACAATGATCACGAAATTCGGTTCCATCACTTTATGGCAAATAGATGGGAAAACAGTGGAAACAGTGGTTGACTTTATTTTTGGGGGCTCCCAAATCACTGCAGATGGTGATTACAGCCATGAAGTTAAAAGAGGCTTACTCCTTGGAAGAAAAGTTATGACCAACCTAGACAGCATATGAAAAGCAGAGACATTACTTTGTCGACAAAGATCTATCTACTCAGGGCTATGGTTTTTCCAGTGGTCACGTATGGATGTGAAAGTTGGACTATAAAAAACCTGAGCACAGAAAATTGATGCTTTTGAACTGTGGTGTTGGAGAAGACTCTTTTAAAAAAAAAATATATAAATTCATTTATTTTAATTGGAGGCTAAATACTTTACAATATTGTATTTGTTTTGCCATACATCAACATGAATCTGCCACGGGTATACATATGTTCTCCATCCTGAACCTCCTTCGCACCTCCCTCCCCATACCATCCCTCTGGGTCATCCCAGTGCAACAGCCCCAAGCATCCTGTATTATGCATTGAATCTGGACTGGCAATTCATTTCATATATGATATTACAAATGTTTCAACGCCATTCTCCCAAATCATCCCACCACCCCCCTCTCCCACAGAGTCCGCAAGACTGTTTAATACATCTGTGTCTCTTTTGCTGTCTTGCATACAGGGTTATCGTTACCATCTTTCTAAATTCCATATCTATGCTTCCAGTTCAGTCACTCAGTTGTGTCTGACTCTTTGCGATCCCATGAATTGCAGCACACCAGGACTCCCTGTCCATTACCAACACCCAGAGTTCACTCAAACTCACGTCCATTGAGTCAGTGATGCCATCCAGCCATCTCATCCGCTGTTGTGCCCTTTTCCTCCTGCCCCTAATCCCTCCAAGCATCAGAGTCTTTTCTAATGAGTCAACTGTTAACATGAGGTGGCCAAAGTACTGGAGTTTCAGCTTTAGCATGATTCTTTCCAAAGAACACCCAGGACTGATCATGAGAATGGACTGGTTGGATCGCCTTGCAGTCCATGGGGCTCTCAAGAGGCTTCTCCAACACTGCAGTTCAAACTCATCAATTCTTTGGTGCTCAGCTTTCTTCCGAGTGCAACTCTCACATCCATACATGATTACTAGAAAAACCATAGCCTCGACTAGATGGATATATGTGTTAGTAAACTGTATAGGTGATTTTCTTTCTGGCTTACTTCACTCTGTTTAATAGGCTGCAGTTTCATCCACCTCATTAGAACTGATTCAAATGTATTCTTTTTAATGGCTGAGTAATCCTCCATTTTGTATGTGTACCACAGCTTTCTTATCCATTCGTCTGGTGATGGACCTCTAGGCTGCTTCCATGTCCTGGCTATTACAGACAGTGCTGCAATGAACATTTGGGTACATGTGTTTCTTTCAATTCTGGTTTCCTCAGTGTGTATGCCCAGCAGTGGGATTGGGGGGTCATATGGCAGTTCTATTTCCATTTTTTTAAGGAATCTCCACACTGTTCTCCATAATGAATATACTAGTTTGCTTTCCCACCAATAGTGTAAGAAGGTTCCTTTTTCTCCACACCCTCTCCAGCATTTATTGCTTGTTGACT